>JAWWNI010001096.1:297500-305765 GCA_034642065.1 Darevskia nairensis
TAGGGTTAGGGTTAGGGTTAGGGTTAGGGTTAGGGTTAGGGTTAGGGTTAGGGTTAGGGTTAGGGTTAGGGTTAGGGTTAGGGTTAGGGTTAGGGTTAGGGTTAGGGTTAGGGTTAGGGTTAGGGTTAGGGTTAGGGTTAGGGTTAGGGTTAGGGTTAGGGTTAGGGTTAGGGTTAGGGTTAGGGTTAGGGTTAGGGTTAGGGTTAGGGTTAGGGTTAGGGTTAGGGTTAGGGTTAGGGTTAGGGTTAGGGTTAGGGTTAGGGTTAGGGTTAGGGTTAGGGTTAGGGTTAGGGTTAGGGTTAGGGTTAGGGTTAGGGTTAGGGTTAGGGTTAGGGTTAGGGTTAGGGTTAGGGTTAGGGTTAGGGTTAGGGTTAGGGTTAGGGTTAGGGTTAGGGTTAGGGTTAGGGTTAGGGTTAGGGTTAGGGTTAGGGTTAGGGTTAGGGTTAGGGTTAGGGTTAGGGTTAGGGTTAGGGTTAGGGTTAGGGTTAGGGTTAGGGTTAGGGTTAGGGTTAGGGTTAGGGTTAGGGTTAGGGTTAGGGTTAGGGTTAGGGTTAGGGTTAGGGTTAGGGTTAGGGTTAGGGTTAGGGTTAGGGTTAGGGTTAGGGTTAGGGTTAGGGTTAGGGTTAGGGTTAGGGTTAGGGTTAGGGTTAGGGTTAGGGTTAGGGTTAGGGTTAGGGTTAGGGTTAGGGTTAGGGTTAGGGTTAGGGTTAGGGTTAGGGTTAGGGTTAGGGTTAGGGTTAGGGTTAGGGTTAGGGTTAGGGTTAGGGTTAGGGTTAGGGTTAGGGTTAGGGTTAGGGTTAGGGTTAGGGTTAGGGTTAGGGTTAGGGTTAGGGTTAGGGTTAGGGTTAGGGTTAGGGTTAGGGTTAGGGTTAGGGTTAGGGTTAGGGTTAGGGTTAGGGTTAGGGTTAGGGTTAGGGTTAGGGTTAGGGTTAGGGTTAGGGTTAGGGTTAGGGTTAGGGTTAGGGTTAGGGTTAGGGTTAGGGTTAGGGTTAGGGTTAGGGTTAGGGTTAGGGTTAGGGTTAGGGTTAGGGTTAGGGTTAGGGTTAGGGTTAGGGTTAGGGTTAGGGTTAGGGTTAGGGTTAGGGTTAGGGTTAGGGTTAGGGTTAGGGTTAGGGTTAGGGTTAGGGTTAGGGTTAGGGTTAGGGTTAGGGTTAGGGTTAGGGTTAGGGTTAGGGTTAGGGTTAGGGTTAGGGTTAGGGTTAGGGTTAGGGTTAGGGTTAGGGTTAGGGTTAGGGTTAGGGTTAGGGTTAGGGTTAGGGTTAGGGTTAGGGTTAGGGTTAGGGTTAGGGTTAGGGTTAGGGTTAGGGTTAGGGTTAGGGTTAGGGTTAGGGTTAGGGTTAGGGTTAGGGTTAGGGTTAGGGTTAGGGTTAGGGTTAGGGTTAGGGTTAGGGTTAGGGTTAGGGTTAGGGTTAGGGTTAGGGTTAGGGTTAGGGTTAGGGTTAGGGTTAGGGTTAGGGTTAGGGTTAGGGTTAGGGTTAGGGTTAGGGTTAGGGTTAGGGTTAGGGTTAGGGTTAGGGTTAGGGTTAGGGTTAGGGTTAGGGTTAGGGTTAGGGTTAGGGTTAGGGTTAGGGTTAGGGTTAGGGTTAGGGTTAGGGTTAGGGTTAGGGTTAGGGTTAGGGTTAGGGTTAGGGTTAGGGTTAGGGTTAGGGTTAGGGTTAGGGTTAGGGTTAGGGTTAGGGTTAGGGTTAGGGTTAGGGTTAGGGTTAGGGTTAGGGTTAGGGTTAGGGTTAGGGTTAGGGTTAGGGTTAGGGTTAGGGTTAGGGTTAGGGTTAGGGTTAGGGTTAGGGTTAGGGTTAGGGTTAGGGTTAGGGTTAGGGTTAGGGTTAGGGTTAGGGTTAGGGTTAGGGTTAGGGTTAGGGTTAGGGTTAGGGTTAGGGTTAGGGTTAGGGTTAGGGTTAGGGTTAGGGTTAGGGTTAGGGTTAGGGTTAGGGTTAGGGTTAGGGTTAGGGTTAGGGTTAGGGTTAGGGTTAGGGTTAGGGTTAGGGTTAGGGTTAGGGTTAGGGTTAGGGTTAGGGTTAGGGTTAGGGTTAGGGTTAGGGTTAGGGTTAGGGTTAGGGTTAGGGTTAGGGTTAGGGTTAGGGTTAGGGTTAGGGTTAGGGTTAGGGTTAGGGTTAGGGTTAGGGTTAGGGTTAGGGTTAGGGTTAGGGTTAGGGTTAGGGTTAGGGTTAGGGTTAGGGTTAGGGTTAGGGTTAGGGTTAGGGTTAGGGTTAGGGTTAGGGTTAGGGTTAGGGTTAGGGTTAGGGTTAGGGTTAGGGTTAGGGTTAGGGTTAGGGTTAGGGTTAGGGTTAGGGTTAGGGTTAGGGTTAGGGTTAGGGTTAGGGTTAGGGTTAGGGTTAGGGTTAGGGTTAGGGTTAGGGTTAGGGTTAGGGTTAGGGTTAGGGTTAGGGTTAGGGTTAGGGTTAGGGTTAGGGTTAGGGTTAGGGTTAGGGTTAGGGTTAGGGTTAGGGTTAGGGTTAGGGTTAGGGTTAGGGTTAGGGTTAGGGTTAGGGTTAGGGTTAGGGTTAGGGTTAGGGTTAGGGTTAGGGTTAGGGTTAGGGTTAGGGTTAGGGTTAGGGTTAGGGTTAGGGTTAGGGTTAGGGTTAGGGTTAGGGTTAGGGTTAGGGTTAGGGTTAGGGTTAGGGTTAGGGTTAGGGTTAGGGTTAGGGTTAGGGTTAGGGTTAGGGTTAGGGTTAGGGTTAGGGTTAGGGTTAGGGTTAGGGTTAGGGTTAGGGTTAGGGTTAGGGTTAGGGTTAGGGTTAGGGTTAGGGTTAGGGTTAGGGTTAGGGTTAGGGTTAGGGTTAGGGTTAGGGTTAGGGTTAGGGTTAGGGTTAGGGTTAGGGTTAGGGTTAGGGTTAGGGTTAGGGTTAGGGTTAGGGTTAGGGTTAGGGTTAGGGTTAGGGTTAGGGTTAGGGTTAGGGTTAGGGTTAGGGTTAGGGTTAGGGTTAGGGTTAGGGTTAGGGTTAGGGTTAGGGTTAGGGTTAGGGTTAGGGTTAGGGTTAGGGTTAGGGTTAGGGTTAGGGTTAGGGTTAGGGTTAGGGTTAGGGTTAGGGTTAGGGTTAGGGTTAGGGTTAGGGTTAGGGTTAGGGTTAGGGTTAGGGTTAGGGTTAGGGTTAGGGTTAGGGTTAGGGTTAGGGTTAGGGTTAGGGTTAGGGTTAGGGTTAGGGTTAGGGTTAGGGTTAGGGTTAGGGTTAGGGTTAGGGTTAGGGTTAGGGTTAGGGTTAGGGTTAGGGTTAGGGTTAGGGTTAGGGTTAGGGTTAGGGTTAGGGTTAGGGTTAGGGTTAGGGTTAGGGTTAGGGTTAGGGTTAGGGTTAGGGTTAGGGTTAGGGTTAGGGTTAGGGTTAGGGTTAGGGTTAGGGTTAGGGTTAGGGTTAGGGTTAGGGTTAGGGTTAGGGTTAGGGTTAGGGTTAGGGTTAGGGTTAGGGTTAGGGTTAGGGTTAGGGTTAGGGTTAGGGTTAGGGTTAGGGTTAGGGTTAGGGTTAGGGTTAGGGTTAGGGTTAGGGTTAGGGTTAGGGTTAGGGTTAGGGTTAGGGTTAGGGTTAGGGTTAGGGTTAGGGTTAGGGTTAGGGTTAGGGTTAGGGTTAGGGTTAGGGTTAGGGTTAGGGTTAGGGTTAGGGTTAGGGTTAGGGTTAGGGTTAGGGTTAGGGTTAGGGTTAGGGTTAGGGTTAGGGTTAGGGTTAGGGTTAGGGTTAGGGTTAGGGTTAGGGTTAGGGTTAGGGTTAGGGTTAGGGTTAGGGTTAGGGTTAGGGTTAGGGTTAGGGTTAGGGTTAGGGTTAGGGTTAGGGTTAGGGTTAGGGTTAGGGTTAGGGTTAGGGTTAGGGTTAGGGTTAGGGTTAGGGTTAGGGTTAGGGTTAGGGTTAGGGTTAGGGTTAGGGTTAGGGTTAGGGTTAGGGTTAGGGTTAGGGTTAGGGTTAGGGTTAGGGTTAGGGTTAGGGTTAGGGTTAGGGTTAGGGTTAGGGTTAGGGTTAGGGTTAGGGTTAGGGTTAGGGTTAGGGTTAGGGTTAGGGTTAGGGTTAGGGTTAGGGTTAGGGTTAGGGTTAGGGTTAGGGTTAGGGTTAGGGTTAGGGTTAGGGTTAGGGTTAGGGTTAGGGTTAGGGTTAGGGTTAGGGTTAGGGTTAGGGTTAGGGTTAGGGTTAGGGTTAGGGTTAGGGTTAGGGTTAGGGTTAGGGTTAGGGTTAGGGTTAGGGTTAGGGTTAGGGTTAGGGTTAGGGTTAGGGTTAGGGTTAGGGTTAGGGTTAGGGTTAGGGTTAGGGTTAGGGTTAGGGTTAGGGTTAGGGTTAGGGTTAGGGTTAGGGTTAGGGTTAGGGTTAGGGTTAGGGTTAGGGTTAGGGTTAGGGTTAGGGTTAGGGTTAGGGTTAGGGTTAGGGTTAGGGTTAGGGTTAGGGTTAGGGTTAGGGTTAGGGTTAGGGTTAGGGTTAGGGTTAGGGTTAGGGTTAGGGTTAGGGTTAGGGTTAGGGTTAGGGTTAGGGTTAGGGTTAGGGTTAGGGTTAGGGTTAGGGTTAGGGTTAGGGTTAGGGTTAGGGTTAGGGTTAGGGTTAGGGTTAGGGTTAGGGTTAGGGTTAGGGTTAGGGTTAGGGTTAGGGTTAGGGTTAGGGTTAGGGTTAGGGTTAGGGTTAGGGTTAGGGTTAGGGTTAGGGTTAGGGTTAGGGTTAGGGTTAGGGTTAGGGTTAGGGTTAGGGTTAGGGTTAGGGTTAGGGTTAGGGTTAGGGTTAGGGTTAGGGTTAGGGTTAGGGTTAGGGTTAGGGTTAGGGTTAGGGTTAGGGTTAGGGTTAGGGTTAGGGTTAGGG
Organism: Darevskia nairensis; assembly: GCA_034642065.1. Taxonomy (NCBI): domain Eukaryota; kingdom Metazoa; phylum Chordata; class Lepidosauria; order Squamata; family Lacertidae; genus Darevskia; species Darevskia nairensis. The sequence goes on from JAWWNI010001096.1 coordinate 302,264, forward strand.
TTAGGGTTAGGGTTAGGGTTAGGGTTAGGGTTAGGGTTAGGGTTAGGGTTAGGGTTAGGGTTAGGGTTAGGGTTAGGGTTAGGGTTAGGGTTAGGGTTAGGGTTAGGGTTAGGGTTAGGGTTAGGGTTAGGGTTAGGGTTAGGGTTAGGGTTAGGGTTAGGGTTAGGGTTAGGGTTAGGGTTAGGGTTAGGGTTAGGGTTAGGGTTAGGGTTAGGGTTAGGGTTAGGGTTAGGGTTAGGGTTAGGGTTAGGGTTAGGGTTAGGGTTAGGGTTAGGGTTAGGGTTAGGGTTAGGGTTAGGGTTAGGGTTAGGGTTAGGGTTAGGGTTAGGGTTAGGGTTAGGGTTAGGGTTAGGGTTAGGGTTAGGGTTAGGGTTAGGGTTAGGGTTAGGGTTAGGGTTAGGGTTAGGGTTAGGGTTAGGGTTAGGGTTAGGGTTAGGGTTAGGGTTAGGGTTAGGGTTAGGGTTAGGGTTAGGGTTAGGGTTAGGGTTAGGGTTAGGGTTAGGGTTAGGGTTAGGGTTAGGGTTAGGGTTAGGGTTAGGGTTAGGGTTAGGGTTAGGGTTAGGGTTAGGGTTAGGGTTAGGGTTAGGGTTAGGGTTAGGGTTAGGGTTAGGGTTAGGGTTAGGGTTAGGGTTAGGGTTAGGGTTAGGGTTAGGGTTAGGGTTAGGGTTAGGGTTAGGGTTAGGGTTAGGGTTAGGGTTAGGGTTAGGGTTAGGGTTAGGGTTAGGGTTAGGGTTAGGGTTAGGGTTAGGGTTAGGGTTAGGGTTAGGGTTAGGGTTAGGGTTAGGGTTAGGGTTAGGGTTAGGGTTAGGGTTAGGGTTAGGGTTAGGGTTAGGGTTAGGGTTAGGGTTAGGGTTAGGGTTAGGGTTAGGGTTAGGGTTAGGGTTAGGGTTAGGGTTAGGGTTAGGGTTAGGGTTAGGGTTAGGGTTAGGGTTAGGGTTAGGGTTAGGGTTAGGGTTAGGGTTAGGGTTAGGGTTAGGGTTAGGGTTAGGGTTAGGGTTAGGGTTAGGGTTAGGGTTAGGGTTAGGGTTAGGGTTAGGGTTAGGGTTAGGGTTAGGGTTAGGGTTAGGGTTAGGGTTAGGGTTAGGGTTAGGGTTAGGGTTAGGGTTAGGGTTAGGGTTAGGGTTAGGGTTAGGGTTAGGGTTAGGGTTAGGGTTAGGGTTAGGGTTAGGGTTAGGGTTAGGGTTAGGGTTAGGGTTAGGGTTAGGGTTAGGGTTAGGGTTAGGGTTAGGGTTAGGGTTAGGGTTAGGGTTAGGGTTAGGGTTAGGGTTAGGGTTAGGGTTAGGGTTAGGGTTAGGGTTAGGGTTAGGGTTAGGGTTAGGGTTAGGGTTAGGGTTAGGGTTAGGGTTAGGGTTAGGGTTAGGGTTAGGGTTAGGGTTAGGGTTAGGGTTAGGGTTAGGGTTAGGGTTAGGGTTAGGGTTAGGGTTAGGGTTAGGGTTAGGGTTAGGGTTAGGGTTAGGGTTAGGGTTAGGGTTAGGGTTAGGGTTAGGGTTAGGGTTAGGGTTAGGGTTAGGGTTAGGGTTAGGGTTAGGGTTAGGGTTAGGGTTAGGGTTAGGGTTAGGGTTAGGGTTAGGGTTAGGGTTAGGGTTAGGGTTAGGGTTAGGGTTAGGGTTAGGGTTAGGGTTAGGGTTAGGGTTAGGGTTAGGGTTAGGGTTAGGGTTAGGGTTAGGGTTAGGGTTAGGGTTAGGGTTAGGGTTAGGGTTAGGGTTAGGGTTAGGGTTAGGGTTAGGGTTAGGGTTAGGGTTAGGGTTAGGGTTAGGGTTAGGGTTAGGGTTAGGGTTAGGGTTAGGGTTAGGGTTAGGGTTAGGGTTAGGGTTAGGGTTAGGGTTAGGGTTAGGGTTAGGGTTAGGGTTAGGGTTAGGGTTAGGGTTAGGGTTAGGGTTAGGGTTAGGGTTAGGGTTAGGGTTAGGGTTAGGGTTAGGGTTAGGGTTAGGGTTAGGGTTAGGGTTAGGGTTAGGGTTAGGGTTAGGGTTAGGGTTAGGGTTAGGGTTAGGGTTAGGGTTAGGGTTAGGGTTAGGGTTAGGGTTAGGGTTAGGGTTAGGGTTAGGGTTAGGGTTAGGGTTAGGGTTAGGGTTAGGGTTAGGGTTAGGGTTAGGGTTAGGGTTAGGGTTAGGGTTAGGGTTAGGGTTAGGGTTAGGGTTAGGGTTAGGGTTAGGGTTAGGGTTAGGGTTAGGGTTAGGGTTAGGGTTAGGGTTAGGGTTAGGGTTAGGGTTAGGGTTAGGGTTAGGGTTAGGGTTAGGGTTAGGGTTAGGGTTAGGGTTAGGGTTAGGGTTAGGGTTAGGGTTAGGGTTAGGGTTAGGGTTAGGGTTAGGGTTAGGGTTAGGGTTAGGGTTAGGGTTAGGGTTAGGGTTAGGGTTAGGGTTAGGGTTAGGGTTAGGGTTAGGGTTAGGGTTAGGGTTAGGGTTAGGGTTAGGGTTAGGGTTAGGGTTAGGGTTAGGGTTAGGGTTAGGGTTAGGGTTAGGGTTAGGGTTAGGGTTAGGGTTAGGGTTAGGGTTAGGGTTAGGGTTAGGGTTAGGGTTAGGGTTAGGGTTAGGGTTAGGGTTAGGGTTAGGGTTAGGGTTAGGGTTAGGGTTAGGGTTAGGGTTAGGGTTAGGGTTAGGGTTAGGGTTAGGGTTAGGGTTAGGGTTAGGGTTAGGGTTAGGGTTAGGGTTAGGGTTAGGGTTAGGGTTAGGGTTAGGGTTAGGGTTAGGGTTAGGGTTAGGGTTAGGGTTAGGGTTAGGGTTAGGGTTAGGGTTAGGGTTAGGGTTAGGGTTAGGGTTAGGGTTAGGGTTAGGGTTAGGGTTAGGGTTAGGGTTAGGGTTAGGGTTAGGGTTAGGGTTAGGGTTAGGGTTAGGGTTAGGGTTAGGGTTAGGGTTAGGGTTAGGGTTAGGGTTAGGGTTAGGGTTAGGGTTAGGGTTAGGGTTAGGGTTAGGGTTAGGGTTAGGGTTAGGGTTAGGGTTAGGGTTAGGGTTAGGGTTAGGGTTAGGGTTAGGGTTAGGGTTAGGGTTAGGGTTAGGGTTAGGGTTAGGGTTAGGGTTAGGGTTAGGGTTAGGGTTAGGGTTAGGGTTAGGGTTAGGGTTAGGGTTAGGGTTAGGGTTAGGGTTAGGGTTAGGGTTAGGGTTAGGGTTAGGGTTAGGGTTAGGGTTAGGGTTAGGGTTAGGGTTAGGGTTAGGGTTAGGGTTAGGGTTAGGGATAGGGTTAGGGTTAGGGTTAGGGTTAGGGTTAGGGTTAGGGTTAGGGTTAGGGTTAGGGTTAGGGTTAGGGTTAGGGTTAGGGTTAGGGTTAGGGTTAGGGTTAGGGTTAGGGTTAGGGTTAGGGTTAGGGTTAGGGTTAGGGTTAGGGTTAGGGTTAGGGTTAGGGTTAGGGTTAGGGTTAGGGTTAGGGTTAGGGTTAGGGTTAGGGTTAGGGTTAGGGTTAGGGTTAGGGTTAGGGTTAGGGTTAGGGTTAGGGTTAGGGTTAGGGTTAGGGTTAGGGTTAGGGTTAGGGTTAGGGTTAGGGTTAGGGTTAGGGTTAGGGTTAGGGTTAG
>JAWWNI010001097.1:0-282867 GCA_034642065.1 Darevskia nairensis
AGGAAGAGGCAAGAGGCGTGCTGGGGAAAGGAAGGCTCTCAGATCAGCTAGCTAGCCAGCTAACCAAACACACTTTTCCTTCTCCGGATCTTCTCATGCCTAAGCTAGATTTGTGCTCAATTCACCACCGTTAGCTCTGGCAGTTGCCTCTTAACCTGTGGAATTTTCGGAGTGGCGGCTGTGAAGACTGCAGGAGTGTCCCCCACTGGGGCATTGTGAGAAGTACAGGATGGGGCCCTTAGCCTGCTCCTGATCTTGCAGGGCTCTTCCTAGCTTCTTATGAACTCAAATACTGGGGGGGGGGGTATCCAAGGTTAGCCCTGCACCCAGAGGAGGCCCGTTGCAGCTAATGGTTGTGATTAACTCAGTCGAAATCAAAATTTCAGAGGGCCTACACTCTTGAGTACAACTTACTTGGATGTAACCCGAGGAATGCAGAGTAAGGAGGTTTCGGAGTTTATTCTGCCTGCGACCGATGCGGCTTCGCAAAGAGGCACGCGAGAAAGCTACCCACTTAAGAGCGGTTGCTGCTGAAGCGTTCAAGATGCTAACTAAGTTGTCCGAACGAGGAAAACAGTGAAACAAACTGCCGAATAAGCACCCTGGAACCAACGAGGATGAAGCCGGAAAAGCAGCCGGATCAATGAGTCCCCTCTGCCAAGAGTCAATAAAAAGTTTCCCTGCCCTGCTGTCCCCCACCCCCCCAAAAAGCTGTAGTGACACCACTTTCCAGGGGTCTGTCCGCAACCCGAAAAGCAGAGGCGCCTCTTCTGCGCACATGTGCGGCACAATAGAGCGCTCTGCGCATGCACGAGCGGCGGAAACCCGGAAGTATACTTCCAGGCTTCCTTGGTTTGTATCCCGAAAATACGCAACCGGAGGTGGACGTAACAAGAGGTACGACTGTACTGGGTATCTTGCCTGATTTGATCCTGTGCGAAAGATCTGAGGAGAAGGGGGGGGGTTAAAGCGCAGGCAGCAGGCACAGAAAGCGTGAAGGGGGGAGTCTGCAGGCCAAGGGGGGGTGGAATGCGCAAGAGGTGCAGTCGTTCAAAAAGACGCAAGCCCGAGGGAGTGGCAGGGTTAAGCAGCTCTGCGCCAAGTGCGGCCAATGTGGCGGTGCCCCCTCCAAATGTTCAGCAGTTGGCAAGGCGCAAGCGGAGGGATGATGTGGAGACCAGCAGGCTGGCGCCACCCCCCAAGCTCTATGCTATTAGGAGACATGTCTACCCGACCCTACAGAAAACAGGGCCTCATATACAAGCCCAACAACGTAGTGGTCCCCAATAGCAAGACTCCACAAAGTGAACCCCATAAACGCAGGGACATGTGCCGGCAGCAGTGCCACCATGGACAGGTGGCGGGGAACGTGTGGGAGCACGCCGAGAGGGGAAAGGGGGTGCAGCGTTACATAGCAAGGAGGAGCCGCAGTCTATAGAGCTCCCCAGAAGACCAGGGTCTAAGCCACCGGGGCCTTTGGGGTGATGCTGCTCCCAAATAACATAGAAAGGGGGTCAGGGGAGGAGGCAGAGCGTCAGACTGGCATGTGTTGGGGCCTGAAGCAGGAGCACAGGAAAGGAGCCACTGGCAGGAGATGGGGGCCTAATAAAACAGCCGACTAATAAAACAGGGGAACAACTCCAAGAGGATACATGTGGGGGAGAGTCACCCCGACTCCCCTTTTTTGCAGACCTGAGTGAGTGGAGAGGGAAAAGGAGGCCCAAGGGCCAACGAACCAGACTTGGCATTTCTGAAGCAGAAGGGAGTTTTTTTTACTTTTGCAGGATGAGAAGGGAAGGAAAAAGAGGAAATTATGTTAGCAGGTGAGAAGCCCAGGGAGGAGGAGGTGGCACAGGCAGCAGGAAAGCCGTTTAAGGAGAGCCAAGCGGCCCAGTGCAACGCCTTACACTGATGCAGACAGGTCGTCCACCTAGCTCGGCACTCCCTGCACTGACTGGCAGCAGCTCTCCAGGGCGTCAAACCAGGGGTCTCCCAAACCCGCCCATGGAGACGCCGGTGGTTGAAATTGGTGGTCTTCCGCGAGCAAAGGATACCCTGCCACTGAGCAATGGGCCTTTCCTTAAAAATAAAAGCAAGATCCCTGACCTCGCGGCTCTCATTTAAGCTGGAAGCTGCCTCACACTGTGTCACGCCATTGCTCCAGACAACTCGACATTGCCTACACTGACGGCAGGGCCTTGGGCTCACGGGTCCTACACCTGGAGATCAAACGGGGGACCTTCTACGTATGAGGCAGCGGCCTTCCACCTCTCTGCACCCAGGGCCTGCTTTGAACCAAACCGTGCATCTGGGGATGCAACCCACCTTGCAGCAGGCCATGACCAGGAGCACAAAACACCAGCTGGGAGACCCCAGATTTGGAGGACACGATTATCATCATTATTACTAGTTGGAGACCCCAGATTTGGAGGACGTTATCAGCATCATTATTACTAGTTGGAGACCCCAGATTTGGAGGACGTTATCAGCATCATTATTACTAGTTGGAGACCCCAGATTTGGAGAACATGATTATTATCATAATTATTATTAGTTGGGAGACCCCAGATTTGGAGGACGTGCTTATCATTGTATGAGTGGGGTGGGCTTTTTTTTGTTTTGCTTTTTTTTATCTCAGGACCGACTCTTCCTTTAAAAACCCAAGCCAAGAAACACAGGAAGGAAAGGCAGGTGAGAGACCCTCCATGGGTTGGTGTGTGTGTGTGTGTGTGTGTGTGTATGAATTGATTGTGTGTGTGTGTGTGTGTGTGTGTGTGTGTGTGTGTGTGTGTATATGTATGTGTATATATATATATATATATATATATATATATATATATATATATATATATATATATTATATATATATGCCAGACTTCTTCTCTCTTCCCCCCCACACACCCCACCAAACACACAAGCACATTAACCCTTCCCTCCCCAGCCTCCTCTCCCATTAACCCTTCCCTCCCCAGCCTCCTCTCCCATTAACCCCTCCCTCCCCAGCCTCCTCTCCCTCCCCATTAACCCTTTCCCCTCCCCAGCCTCCTCTCCCTCCTATCCCCCCCACCTCGCATCCCCACGTGCAAAAACGCTGCATCCCCTCCCCAAACACACAAACACATTAACCCTTTCCCCTCCCCATTAACCCTTTCCCCTCCCCAGTCTCCTCTCCCTCCCCATTAACCCTTCCCTCCCCAGTCTCCTCTCCCTCCTATCCCCCCCACCTCGCATCCCACGTGCAAAAACGCTGCATCCCCCTCCCCAAACACACAAACACATTAACCCTTTCCCCTCCCCAGTCTCCTCTATTCCCCCCCCACACACACACACACAAACACAGACTCACGTTGCTGTTGGGGTCGATGGCCTGCAGCAGCCGGTCCCTGATCTGCTGCGGGGAGGGTCCCGGAGCCGCTGTCATTGCCCCCCCCCTCGAGGCGGCGACCCCGAGCCCTGCGGTGGGAGGAGGAGGAGCCCCCCCCGCCCTCCTCCCCCCGCTTCCTGCCGGGCCTCCTCTTCCTCGGCTCCTTCCTCCTGCCTCGGCCGCTCCTCCCTCAGCTCACTCGCCGGCCGCGCCGCGGGGCAGCCGGAGCCGCATGTTCCTCGGGGCCCCTCCCCGGGGTCGGGGGCCTGGCCCGGGCTCCTCCTCGCCCTCCTCGCCGCCGCTGCCTCCAGGCCGGGCCGGCCGTCCTCCTCCTCCTCCTCGGGGCTCCTCGCGGCGGCGGCGGCGGCGGAGGAGGAGGCCGAAGCTGCTCAACTGTGGGCAAGAGCCAGCCGCGCGCGCGGTGCACCCTGGGACACGCCCGACGACGCGGTGACGGCGTGCGCGGGCCGACGCACGCACGGGGGGGGGAAGGGGCGGGAGCGGGGAGGAACGTCGCGTCTGTGACGTCGGGGCGCAATAACCGCGCGCGCGGCGGAGCGGTTCTCTCTCCTCCGCTCTCTGGGTTATAGAGGCAGGCAGGCAGGGCAGGGCACGCATGCGCAGTGCGGCGGGAAAGGGAGCGGAGGGGGAGGGGGGCAGAAAGGGCGGGAAAAAAAGAGAGAGGGAGGCGCTTGGCGCGAATGGGCCCGTCCCTCAGATTTACCTCAGTTTAAATGTGAAAAATATAACATAGTTTAGATAGATAGATATATTAAAAAATCTGAGGGATGGGCTATTGAAAATATATATATATATATATATATATATATATATATATATATATATATATATATATATATATATATATATATATATATATATATATTATATATATATATATATATATATATATATATGAATGACTATATATATGTGTGTGTGTGTGTGTGTGTATATATATGTATGTATGTATTTAATAGCCCGTCCCTCAGATTTACGTCAGTTTAAATGTGAAAAATATAACATAGTTTAGATAGATAGATAGATACCGGTAGATAAAAAAATCTGAGAGATGGGCTATTGAATATATGTGTATATATATATCTTTATCTTTATATCTTTATTGTCATTGTACAAGTACAACGAAATTGGATTTAAAATAAAATAAAAATTTAAAAAAACAATTGTTTCCCCAACCAAAAATGTACTCAATACGAGTAACAGCAGTAAAAGCCATACGAAACACTTAAAAATGTTTAATACATATGTATGTATATATATAAGTATATGTATATATATTCAATAGCCCATCCCTAGATTTACGTCAGTTTAAATGTGAAAAATATAACATAGTTTAGATATAGATATATAATTATAATATAATATAATATATAATCTGAGGCCTGGCTTCTTCTTTAAAAAAAAATTGTGTGTGACAGCAGATGCTTAAGTTTTAGCAGTCGAGCAGAACCGAATCCCTCTGAAAATAAAAGGGGGAAACCCCCTTCTGTGATTCCCCAAAAGCACTGGGATCAATAAATTATTTGTGCTTTGCACAGGTGTGTTTGCTTTTAAAAATGACGCAGGTTACGGTTGTCACTTGGCAAAGGAATAATCTGGGTGAGGCAGCTGCGGACTTTCCATCATGGCCGAACCATCACCGCAATAGGAGAGCCTTCCTAGTCCTCCGCCGTTAAGGGAAGTGGAGTGGGGGAACGTTTGCTATGCACAACCCCCTTGAACCCATCACGGCTTCCTCCTTTCTGTACGAGTCTGACAAGTGGTCTCCCCTCGCCACAAGGGACCTTTCCACAATGGTGTATACAGAACCATGGTTTGCTGAACAAGTCTTCTCCAACTCCTCGAAAGATTCCATCAACGGTGTGTCCGGAAATTTTACACATCACTTGGGAAGACAGGCAAACTAATGCCAGTGTACTGGAAGAAGCAAAGATCACAAGCGTTGAAGCAATGATTCTTCAACATCAACTTCGTTGGACTGGTCATGTTGTGCGGATGCCTGATGATCGTCTTCCAAAGCAACTACTCTATTCCAAACTTAAAAATGGAAGGCATAATGTTGGTGGTTAACAAAAGAGGTTCAAAGACTCTCTCAAGGAAAATCTAAAAAAAAATGTAGTCTAAACACAGACAACTGGGAAACACTGGCCTGCGAGCGCTCCAGTTGGAGAACAGCCTTGACCAAAGGTGTCGTGGGCTTGGAAGACACTCGAACTCAGGACGCGAGGGAGAAACTTGCTAAGAGGAAGGCACGCTTGGCAAACCCTCACTGGGATCAACTCCTGCCCGGAAACCTATGTCCCCACTGTGGAAGGACGTGTGGATCCAGAATTGGCCTCTACAGTCACTTACGGACTATGGAAGACTATCTCACTCAGCTACAAGGGATCGCCAAAGGAGGAGGAGGAGACAGAACCATGGTTTGCTGAACAAGCCATGGATCATTCCAGAGACAGGCAAACCATGGCTTGGCTTCTCCAGAGTTTGGTTTGCGTTTCCAGCTACCCTAGCCGAACGGATCACGGCCGAGGAATCCCATCACACCAAACCGCAGTTGAAACCAAGCTTTTTGTAAAGCCAACAACAAACCATGGCTTCAGATGGCGGTTTCTTGGCCACAAAATTACCATGGCTAAGCCGCTGGGCAGGTTTCGCACATTTAAGGCCTAACCATGGTTCAAATAAACCAGTTTATAACAACTACTAACCAGTTATAACAACCCCACCACCACCACAGGCGAAAGAAATCATCTTTATATATGCTTGGCCACAAAAAGAAGCCACAATTTCATGAGATTTCTCTTTTTCAAAGAAATAAGACACCGAGAAATAAGACACTTGCAATAATGCTTAAAAACATGGCTTTTTTTTTTCTTTTTACTTCATGGACAAGACATTACTTCCAGCTGAAAGTCACTCCCCAGGTTGTTATAGCCAGCAGCAAAGTCCAGCAAAGATGGTTTAAGATCCAAATAACCTGGAAGACAAAAGCAGGGAGAAAATGGACAACGGATTCTTTCGGTTATAAACAGGCCAAGGTTATTGTCCCCCATATTGCAAAAGAGAGGCCATGGTGCGTTGATGGCCGAGGTGAAAGCTGGACCTCTTACTGGCTCAAATCCAGCATCCCCACAGCCTTCGGTTCCTGAGCAGCGTCGGGTACGAGGCTGCAAGTAATAAATATTAACGTAAAATGCCCCAAAACCAAGTTTAAGAGGTGCACAACCGGAAGATGCCACCCTTTCCCCCACTGACTTACACAATCATACAGAACATCATGAAGATATTCCACAGGGCGATGAAAATCCGGAAGTATCTCAGGCTCAGCAGAAACTCCCTGATGTTATCACCTAGGAGGAAATAAAATAAAATGTCAGGTGTCCCTATTGCTGCCCCAGTCCTCTCAGGCTATACTCCTTTCAGGCACGACGACGTTTGTGCACAATAACGGAAACTAATTAATCTACTAATAAATATTTTCAAAAGCTGTTTTGTGTCTCTGCTTGCTGAAGATCATAACCAGATTTTGCACAATGGTTGCAAAGATCAAGGAGCGGATTATTGCCAACGTTGGGATACTACAGGGCGCCATTTGAAATGAAGATGGGAGACCGAACCTTTAAAAACTGCACTGGTTTTAAGTTTCTAAGAAACCCCGAGCCCCAGCTTTGAGGCTGCTTGCAATCGTTATAATAATAACTTTGCAAATCATTCTTTTAAAAACAACAACAGTGGACAATAGATGTAATGCGTTGGGGGGGAATCCTTAGAAGTAATTCAATAATATGAATCCTGTAAGGGGAAGCTAGAAGAGGAAATTATGTGGGGTGACTCTCCGGTTATCAAACAAGATGCAATTTATAAGTAGCATTAGAATATTTTTCTAACTTTGGAGTTCAATTCTAGGCACTTTTTTGAAGCGCCACGAAGCGCAGTTAACGCAGGAGGGCATGCGTTTGAAAAGCGGGGAGCCCCCGGCAGCTGGGAAGATTTGTTGCTGTTTGAATTGGTTCTAGGTCAATATGGATTCATTCTCGCAGGGTTGTTCTTAAGAACAATCTCCATCAAACCAAGCTCAAGGGAGAGGTCAGGCACTGCTAATGGTAAACGTCCGGGCCCTAGCGTAAGAATTCATCGGGATCCTTAAGCGCCTGGAACTCGCAGCCGTACTTGAGGAATTAGATAAAGCAATTGCAGTACCCGCGTGGAGCCAAGTGGTCGGGAATACCAGGCAGCTTTGTGGTTTCCTGTTGGCTCAATGGAAGGCAAAGCCATCCATGCAAGGACTGTCTTGCAGAAGAAGAGTGTCGGATCATTAGCCCACGGATCTCAGAAAAAGCCTACACCAGTGATGGCTAACCTTGACACTCCAGGTGTTTTGGAACTACAACTCCCATCATCCCTAGCTAACAGGACCAGTGGTCAGGGATGATGGGAGTTGTAGTCCCAAAACATCTGAGTGTCAAGGTTAGCCATCACTGGCCTACACTGACCGGCAGCAGCTGCCCGGGGCTTCAGGCCGGAGCCTCTGCCAGCTCCTTCTGGAGATGACAGAACCTGGAGGCTTCAGCACCCAAGGCATGCGCCGCCGGTCACCCAAAGCCCTTCCCCACGGTTGGCATGGGGGTATCTCAAAGCTATGAAATCACACCACCTCCGTGGGGGTTTTAGAGGGTCCCAATGCACAGCAAGGTGGGCGCAGTATGGAGGCCTCAGCTACAACCCCATGGCTTCCTGGAGGGTCTTACCTGTTGTCGGTTCCCTCACTTCCTCACCAAAGCCCTGGCTCTCTTTCTTCTTCCTAAGAGGCAAGAGAGAGGAGGATTTACAGCAAGCCAGAGCATCTCACAACTGGTATGAAATTGAAGCGTTTGAAAGGGATCTGGACAAATTAACAGAAGACGAGAGTGCACCTCTGGGCACTTACAGCCTGAAGTTCAACACCGCTCCTGCGTTGACCAGCAGTGTCCTGCAATGGGGTGGAAGAGAGAAGGAGAAAAAGAAACTGAGCAGCTTTCAATGGATGGGGTTTTCCCTCTCAACCTTGCTATGGACCACAGCTCTCTCCCTCCTCATTTATTCATTTTTAATTCGTTTATTTGGTTTTCGGATCCAGGTTTTACAATCACATAGCCAACATGCAACATAGAAACACTTGGTTTTTCAAATCAAAATTTTACAGATATATCACATAAAAATCATAAAAACAAGATTCCAAGGAGCCTCCTGGACTTCCACCCTCCCCTTTCTGCATCCTATTGTTAATCATTTCCTCCCGCATCTTCTATAATGTGTAATCAAATATTTTACGTCTCCCATTGCGCCCAAAATTCACTTAGCCCTGTTTAGGGAAGTTTTTAACCTGTGATTTTGAGGTATTTTAATATCTGTTGGAGGCCGCCCAGAGTGGCTGGGGAGACCCAGCCAGATGGGCGGGGTACAAATAAAAAATTATTTATTATTATTATTAATTATTATTATTATTAAACTAACAAGTGTTATTCCAGTCCCGCTAACACTTTCAACTGTTTACAATGGTTCTTAAGATATAATTCTCTCTCTGCCCCCCCATTAGTACTAATTGAAAGTTTGGTCTTCTTTTTTCCTGATTCTTCTGGTCATTTTGGCCAATTCCCTCATTTAACCCCCCAAACAGCCCTGCAAACCGTGGGGTCTCCCAGGTTCTAGTTAACAGGCACCCCCAAACTCGGCCCTCCAGATGTTTTGGGACTACAACTCCCATGGGCGTAGCCGGGGGCAATTGCCCCCCCTAGAAGGCAGCTGCCCCCCATAGCTGCCACCACCACCCCGTCTGTCTCCTGGGTCTGGCTGCTACCGTTGCTGAGTGCTGCTTGTTTGCTGAGACTGAGCGAAGAGGGAGTTTGTTGGGTTAAAACGCCTGGAGAGGAGACGATGAGATCTCCTTGATTCCCCCCCCCCCCAAGTTTCCTTACCAGTCTCCATTTGAGACTGCTTGATAAGAAGCAGGCTACTCTGTGAACTATTAACGCCTAATCCCAGTTGATCATCGAGAGGTTTTGGTCCCTAAAACTGCCTCCTGCCCCTTCCCCTCGTCCCACCTTTCATTGTATGATCTCTGGAAGGGAAGAATGAGCTTTCTCTGCTGCTGTTTTGATCCACAGCGATCTTTTTGTGAGTGACTTTACCCCTTTGTCTTTTGCCTTTAATCCCCCCCCCCAGCCTTTTTTTAACCCCTAAAAAAACGTGTTTGCTTGGGTGATTTTTCAATCTTTCGTGTGCTGAAGAAGTGTGCATGCACATGAAAGCTCATACCAAGAACAAACTTATTTGGTCTCTAGGGTGCTACTGGAAGGATTTTTATTTATTTATTTATTTTGTTTTGACTATGGCAGACCAACACGGCTATCTACCTGTAACCTGCTTGCAAGTAATTAAAGTAAATTATAAGCTATTTAGCCATAAAGTGTTAGTGTTCTGATATGCTGCTGCATGGAAGAGGTGTGAGTTGCCATGTCTCCTTGCTTTCAGATTCTTATAAAGCGGTTGAGAAGTAAAGGAATATTAAAGAGATGCCAACTTATGTGACCAACACCTGTGCAGACTGCACCTGTGAAACTTATATTATTGTTCCTAGTAATTTCACTGCTTGAGTTCTGAAATTGTCAGAACCTCATAGGAAAAGCCTGTGTGGATAAAGATTGGTTTAATTATCCTATCAGGAGTTATAATTTTTTTACTGTTTGATATTTTGTTTGAGGTGGAATGTGCTGCTGCTTGTGAGACCAAAAATATTTTTTTGGGTGGGTGGGGGCCTGCTTTAAATAAGAGTTACCTTAAAAGGCTAACAAATTTAGTATGGTGTAAGCCAGTGGTGTCCAAACTTTTCAAAGAGGGCCAGATTTGATGAAGTGAAGGGCCGTGAGGGCTGACCAAAGTTGTTAACCTTTTTTTTAGGGTTGAAGTGTTGAGGTTTTTTTTAAGGATTTTACCCCAGGAAATAACTGCCACAGGGGCTGGATTAAACCAATTGGTGGGCCGAATTAGGCCCCCCGAAATGGATTTTGGACATGCCTGGTTGAAATATCAATTCAATGGAGCTGAATAAATAAATAGCTGCTGTGGTGTTTTTTTGTTTTGTTTTTTATTTTGGTAAACCACTTTGCAGGTTTTTAAAAATAATTTATTAAATAAATAAACAATACAGTGGTACCTCTGGTTACGTACTTAATCCGTTCCGGAGGTCCGTTCTTAACCTAAGGTACCACTTTAGCTAATGGGGCCTCCCCCTGCCGCTGTGCCGCCAGAGCACAACTTCTGTTCTTATCCTGAAGCAAAGTTCTTAACCTGAAGCGTTATTTCTGGGTTAGCGGAGTATGTAACCTGATGCGTATGTAACCCGAGGTACCACTGTAAATAGAAATAAAATAACACAAGCCAAAACAGTCCATCCTGTAGATTTAAGTATCTGTCCATAGTCACCTACTTGTTATCAGAGTCCCAGAATCCACATTCGTTTGTAAGAAAATATGAAATAATGTAAAACCTTTTTTGCAGGGAAAAAACAACAACACACAATGTTGGGGGGGGGGGATGACAAGAAATTTCCGCACCGGGTACCACCTGACCTTCCTACGCCTCTGTGCCGAGCGAGCGCTGCGCCCGGGGGAGCTTTGGAGTGAAAGGCGCCGCCGCGCATAAAGTTGCCCTTGCGCCCGCCCAGGCTTGCCCGGGGAAAAGGCTTCCCAGGGATCGGGAGAGATGCGCCCCTGTTTTTTTTTTAGGGGGTCCGTTTCCTTCGCCTTTGGAAACACCTGCACCGACTCCTCAGGGATTGAAACGAAAGTTTTGAACAAGTTTTCTTCAAACCCAATAAAAATGATATTAGCATAAGACATGTAACTAGAATAAAAATAAAAATTAAAAATTAAAAAAATCAAGCAAATAATTGTAATAACTAACGTAATAAAGCACTGCTATAATTATATATAATTTTCTTAAAATTTTGGTTTCATTCGCCTTTTCAATGCTGAAATGTCACAACCTGAACGACCATGGCTTGCCCCCCCCCCCCCAGTTTTGATCCTGGCTACGCCCCTGACAACTCCCATCATCCCTAGCTAAAGAGACCAGGGGTCAGGGATGATAACCTCCATCGCCACACCATCCCTAACCACTGGTCCTGCTGACTGCCGGGGGGGGGGGCAAGAGCGCAGCAACATCTGGAGGGGCAGATGTTGGTAGGGAATGAAGCCACCATTGCCCTCCTATCTGCGCGACAGGCAGGAATCCGTCAGGTGTAGCTCCTGCTGCATGCATCCTCCCCAGGGGCGCCCCTATTAACCCCCCCCCCCACATTGCAAGGGGGGCTCATCCTCTTCTGCCCCGCCCCCTCCTTTTAGGACAGGGGTTGCTTAGCAACCCTGCTTCTTTCCCCTCCCCCCGCCCCACTTACCCGAAGAGCAGCAAATCGCCCAGCATCCTGCAGCTCCCAGTCTCCTACCGGAAGTAGAAGAGCTCCCCCCCCCCAGTTAGGTGACGTACATCAGCGCCGCAGCCAATGAGCAGGCGGCTTCCCCCTCTCCCTTGTTTTTAATTTCCCCCGCCTCGGCCGCCAGGTGGCGCTCGCCCATTCCGGGAAGGAGCCCCGCGGACGCATCACCAGCTTCAGGCACGCCCCCTCCGCAGGCCCCGCCCACCCGCCGGAGCCGAGTCCGCGGAGGCGCTTCCCTGCCACTGAGCATGCGCCTCCTCGCAACCCGCGCACGCTCAGTAGTAGCTTGTGAAGCCACACGCCCTTTCTGAAACTCAGATTTTTGCTGATGATAAACAGCAACTGCGGGAAGAGGAAGGGAGTTTGTTTCAGGGGAAACTGGGGGGCGGGATCCACCTGGCTCGGAGTAAAGATCCCCATCACACTGGGTGTCTGTGTCCATTTCTGTTAACTTGTGGAACTCCCTGCTGCTAGGTGGTGGCAAATGCGCGCCAAGGTTTTTAATGGCTGGGGGAGTAGATGATTCTACGGACGAAAAAAGCTCAAACCAGGGTCTGGTAGCCGTGAGATAACTAACGGGCTGTCCAGTGTCACCCATTTTTCACAATTTATTTCATAAAATTCACGCGCCGCTGGATAGTTAAAAAATTTAAAAAACCCGCAAACGGTTTACAAAAAAAGTAGAACAATTAAATCCGTTTTTAAAAAATCACAATACTTTAAGACATACTAAAACAGATTAAAATCCACATCAACTTTCTAAGCACCTGCCTGTATTGCGAGGAGGGTGGACTAGATGACTCTTGGGGTCCCTTCCAACTCTGCAATTTCTAGC
Organism: Darevskia nairensis; assembly: GCA_034642065.1. Lineage (NCBI taxonomy): Eukaryota > Metazoa > Chordata > Lepidosauria > Squamata > Lacertidae > Darevskia > Darevskia nairensis. Next base: position 12,694 of record JAWWNI010001097.1, read on the forward strand.
CGGAGTTTATCCGGTATGCTTGGAGGAACCTCTGCCGCGTTCAAAAGCCCCGAGCTCGCTTTCATTCGGATCCTGGCTGGCGCGAGCGGCGACAGGGGTCGAAAGCGGAGTTGAACAGCCATCCGAGGTGGGGTTAAAATTAATCCGGATTAAGGCAAAGTGAAGATCTGGATTCCCACTCTCCCTGCAGAATGCAAATCAAAGAGTTGTGCACTTGAGTCAGGCCAAAGCGGGGGCCCGTGCACCTGTTTCTCACGGTGGCCAACGACACGCTTCTCCCAGGGAGCCCAGGAGGCAGCGGATCATGGCCACAGAGCCCCGCCGCCTCCCCTTCTTCAAGTCCGAGCATCAGATCAGCCTACAGGATCAGGCCTAAATGGACCCGTCCTGTCCAGCATCCCCTTCTCCCCGTCGCCAAATAACCACAGAGAAACCAGATAGACTGCCTCTGCATCTGGAGGTTCCACAAGGAAAGATCCCAGAGAGTCCTGTTCTCACAGTGACAAGCCGAATTCCCCCTTATGGGAAACAACAAGCAAGGAGGACCCAATCCCAAGAGTTCTCTCTCTTCCTGTGGCAGCAAAGCCATTGCCCCTCTCCCTTCTCCCTATCAGCCGATGATGATGATGGTGATGATGTTCGGCTAGTGTTACGATCTTCATTTTAACCTCCCTTCCCGCTGAGTTCTGGGGCAGGTCCTCACCACACTTCCGTGGCGCTCCCTTCTTCCCCCGCTCCTGGGGCTCCTACCCATAGAAATAAATTATTATTATTATTATTATTATTATTATCCCAGGTGCGCAGCCTGGGAGTCATTTTGGACTCACAGCTGTCCATGGAGGCGCAGGTTAATTCTGTGTCCAGGGCGGCTGTCTACCAGCTCCATCTGGTACGCAGGATGAGACCCTCCCTGCCCGCAGACTGTCTGGCCAGAGGGGTGCATGCTCTAGTTATCTCCCGCTTGGACTACTGCAATGCGCTCTACGTGGGGCTCCCTTTGAAGGTGACCCGGAAACTGCAATTAATCCAGAATGCGGCAGCTAGACTGGTGACTGGGAGCGGCCGCTGGGACCACATAACACCGGTCCTGAGAGAACTACATTGGCTCCCAGTACGTTTCCGAGCACAATTCAAAGTGTTGGTGCTGACCTTGAAAGCCCTAAACGGCCTCGGTCCTGTATACCTGAAGGAGCGTCTCCACCCCCACCGTTCAGCCCGGACACTGAGATCCAGCGCCGAGGGCCTTCTGGCGGTTCCCTCATTGCGAGAAGTGAGGTTACAGGGAACCAGACAGAGGGCCTTCTCGGTAGTGGTGCCCGCCCTGTGGAACGCCTCCCAGTAGAGGTTAAGGAGATGAACAACTATCTGACATTTAGAAGATACCTCAAGGCAGCCCTATTTAGGGAAGCTTTTAACCTGTGATATTTTAATGTATTTTATACCTGTTGGAGGCCGCCCAGAGTGGCTGGGGAGACCCGGCCAGATGGGCGGGGTACAAATAAAAGAATTATTATTATTATTATTATTATTAGGCGAGCGAGAGCGCCGCCTCTGGTCACCTCCAGCCTCCACCAAAGCCACTTATCCCCTTATGAATATATTTAAAGAAGATGAGCAAATGAGCAAATTAGGCTAATCTGGACATGCAGAAGATATGAAAGACAAATTTAAGGAGCCGCAGGGAGAGGGGGAAGAAGGAAGTCAGGTTTTGAAATGTCAAAGTGAATGCAAAATGATTGAAACGTGCAAAATGAGCGAATTGGTGAAATGCGCAAACTTGAAAAGTATAAATAAAAAAATTTAAAATCAAAATCAAAGCCACTTATTCCCGTGGGAGGAGCGGGGCATTTGCAGCTCCGCGTTTTGGAGAACTAGCCACCTGCTCCTTTCCCCTCTTTTTCGGCCTTTCCTTTTGCTTGCTTTCTTGCCGAGAGGGGTGGCTCTGATTTATTGGCTGTCGGGGGTGGGGTGGGGCTCCCAGGACAGAAGCCCCCCAAGTTCATTCCCCCCCCCCACCAGAATTCGGCAGCATCCTCCAATTCCACCTGCTGCCTTGAAGCCCGGAGGAGGCGCCTGCAGTCAGTCTGGGGAAAGCGCGCCTCTCCTGGATAGACACCAAGAGATTTGGCACAGTCCAAGGGAGCTTCCTATGTGCGCTCCCCCCCCCCCACACACACCGAGGGAGGGAGGTCCGCCGTGCGGGGGCGGCGCTGCGGGGGGCGGGAGGGGGCGTCGCCCTCCCCACCCCTCCCCCCGGCGCTGCGTCCCCCTCCTACTCCTCCTCTTCCGCGGTCCGTGCGCTCCCGTGCGCTCCCGGCCTCTCCGCGTCTGCTTCCCCCCGCTTGCACCTGCCACCGCCAACGCCATGGACCTGGTGGGGGCCCTGGACGTGGGCGACCTGGCCGCCGCCTTCGCCCGCCTGCCCGTCTTCCCGGTCTTCGACCTGGGCTACTTCGTCGTCTCCATCCTCTACCTCAAATATGAGAAAGGCAAGACTACCACCTCCCCTCTCTCTCTCGCGCGCGCGCCCCTCCTCCTGCAACCCCCAGGACCCTTCCTCCGACGGGGTTAGGCCACCCTCCCCGTGCGACCCCCTTGCACCCCCACCCCGCACCGACCATAGACTCAGAACAACCCCATTCATCCTTTATTTCGGGGTGGGCGGGTGGGTGATTTATTATGGATCTGTCTCCATCTCTCCCCGTGCCAAATTCCCGAGCCCCACAGCAGCTTTCAAGTTACCCTCCTGCCAAGCCTCCCCCCCCAACCTCCAGAGCTGCACTGGATTAAGGGGGCTTAAGGAAGAGGAGGGGGCATGGGCGTAGCGGAGGGGGAGGGACAGCCCCCCAATAAATAAATAAATAATCAATAAAAATACTTAACTAACTGAGGGTCTACGCCCGCTAATATAAATCCTGGCTACGCCCAGGGGCTGTGAAAAAAGAGGGGAGGGAGACTCACCCTCACACACCCAAGCGCTGTTACCCCGGGGTAATTTATCTGGAGAAAGTACCTCCTGTCCTGCCATGGATTTTTTGGAGACTGAATCGCCCACCCCCCTGTGGCTTTGCGCTGATTCCTGGATGTGTTCCCAATTGGGAGGGGGCAGAAGACCCATACAACGGGACCCCAAGGGTCTAGTCTGTATTTCAGTCATGGGGGAGGGGCTGCTGTATTGGGGTGGGGGGCTGTGTGTATTTAGGGTGGTGGCGGTGGCGATGCTGTGCCGGGTTTCTTGTCCCTGAGCAGCACCACAGTTTCTAAATAAAGAAGTGTGGGGTGGGAATGTCCCACAGAAACACAGTCAGCAGCGCCAAGGAGCCAGAGACAACCTTGGCTTGGGGAAATCTGAGACCCTGCAGGCTGAGACCTCGGGTATGATGGATGGAGGCAGTTGGGGCTCTTTCTCCTTGAAAGGACAGGCCAGGTGCCCAGAGGGGGCCTGGGTGTGGGTCGGCAGCAGTTTGTAGGCATGTAATAATAATAATAATAATAATAATAATAATAATAATAATTTATTATTTGTACCCCGCCCATCTGGCCGGGTCCCCCCAGCCACTCTGGGCGGCTTCCAACAAACACTAAAATACATTAAAATATCACACATTAAAAACTTCCCTAAACAGGGCTGCCTTCAGGTGTTTTCTATATGTCAGGTAGTTATTTATCTCTTTGACATGGGATGGGAGGGTGTTCCACAGGGCGGGCGCCACTACCGAGAAGGCCCTCTTGGCAAAGGAATAATCTGGGTGGGGCAGCTGCGGCTAACAGATTGAGGTTGAATCCTGACAAGACAGAAGTACTGTTTTTGGGGGACAGGGGGCGGACGGGTGTGGGGGACTCCCTGGTCCTGAATGGCATAACTGTGCCCCTGAAGGACCAGGTACGCAGCCTGGGAGTCATTTTAGACTCACAGCTGTCCATGGAAGCGCAGATTAATTCTGTGTCCAGGGCAGCTGTCTACCAACTCCATCTGGTGCGCAGACTGAGACCCTACCTGTCCGCAGACTGTCTCGCCAGAGTGGTACATGCTCTGGTTATCTCCCGCTTGGACTACTGCAATGCGCTCCACGTGGGGCTACCTTTGAAGGTGACCCGGAAACTGCAATTAATCCAGAATGCGGCAGCTAGACTGGTGACTGGGAATGGCCGCTGGGACCACATAACACCGGTCCTGAGAGATCTACATTGGCTCCCAGTACGTTTCCAACACAATTCAAAGTGTGCTGACCTTTAAAGCCCTAAACGGCCTCGGTCCTGTATACCTGAAGGAGCGTCTCCACCCCCACCGTTCAGCCCGGACACTGAGATCCAGCGCTGAGGGCCTTCTGGCGGTTCCCTCATTGCGAGAAGCAAAGCTACAGGGAACCAGGCAGAGGGCCTTCTCGGTAGTGGCACCCGCCCTGTGGAACGCCCTCCCATCAGAAGTCAAAGGTACTAACAACTATCTGACATTTAGAAGATGCCTGAAGACAGCCCTGTTCAGGGAAGTTTTTAATCTGTAACATGTGTATGTATTTTAATATTTGCTGGAAGCCGCCTAGAGTGGCTGGGGAGACCCGGCCAGATGGGCGGGGTATAAATAATAAATTATTATTATTATAAGTCACTAGTCCTCATGGACTTGCAAGCAAACACGCCCGGTGAAGCGGTTGTGCTAGCTTTGTGGTAGAAAAGGAGTTCAAAACAGTTTCCGGGAGGTTGGGCAGAGAGGCTGGATGGAAATGGGGAAAGTCTCCCTGCTGTCTCTGTGCTCCTGCCTTAAGGGCGCATTTGGGTATGAATAGGGTGAGCCTGTGACCTGCTCAGGAATTAAGTATTGATTATCACAAAAGAGACCCAGGTGGCGCTGTGGGTTAAACCACAGATCCTAGGGCTTGCTGATCAGAAGGTCGGCGGTTCGAATCCCTGCGACGGGGTGAGCTCCCGTTGCTCGGTCCCTGCTCCTGCCCACCTAGCAGTTCGAAAGCACGTCAAAGTGCAAGTAGATCAATAGGTACCACTCTGGCGGAAAGGTAAACGGCGTTTCCGTGCGCTGCTCTGGTTCGCCAGAAGCGGCTTAGTCCTGCTGGCCACATGACCCGGAAGCTGTACGCCGGCTCCCTTGGCCAGTAAAGCGAGATGAGCGCCGCAACCCCAGAGTCGGACACGACTGGACCTAACGGTCAGGGGTCCCTTTACCTTATCACAAAAGAATGGCCAGGCTCTTCAGGTAAACCCATCAACAGGTTTCCTGCCACACAGGATTTTGCTGTGGACCGCCCCTTCTGTGATGTATGGATGAATTTTTTGGGGGGGTGGTCTTGAGCTACAGGGGAGGCAATTTCGAAAGTCTATATAAGAGCTTGCACACCAATGTTCTGGGTTCCTCCTCCCTCCTGCGTGGGGGACCCTGTTGCAACAGTTTAATAAAGATCAGTCTTACTAGCCGATTTGCTTCTCAATATATTCTGCTTGGCCTCTATTATTTTCTCCTGCCGACAGAGAACCTACATAAGGACTCTCTATGGGCTCTTGGGTACCCCATAAGGGAAGCACGTTTTAATGTTTTCCCTTCGAATTCCCTTTTTCATAGATTTTCTAGGGGCCAAGTCTCGGTTCTATGTTCCTGTGATAATAGATCGATCGAAACACTTCACCATATAGTATTTCTATGTCCTTTATATTGTGTTGTCCGGAAGAACTTACTGTTACCATTAATCCACAAGTTGCCTGGGCACCCGGCAGATTTTCGCCTGGCCTTCTTATTGCAAGATACAGATCAGCATGTAACTTTACAAATGGCGAAATTTTTAACTTCCGTTTTGACGTATAAACGTCGTAATGGGCTGCTGTTTGGAAGCTGAAAATTCCTTATAGTATCCATTTCTAATTTGTACTCTTTTAAGTTTTACTGGTTCTATTTTTTAAAAAAAAAATCAAATTGTGCTGTGTATTTGTTCTAGTTCTGTTGTTCTCATGCGCTTAAAGCTGAAATAAAGTGATTGATTGATTGCTCACTTATAAGCTCACTTATGGCTCACTTATGGCTTATGTGTGTGGTACGGAAGCTGTACTACCCAGGACAGGATGGGGTTGGCCAGAGTTGTTAAGGCAGCAGAGAGCATTGTTGGCTGCTCGCTCTCCACCTTAGAGCAGATTTATGCCATGAGGTGCCACAGAAAGGCACTGGACATAGTGAAAGATCCATCGCATCCTGGTCACCGTCTCTTTGAACTTTTGCCATCGGGACGGAGATACAGGACGATGACAACAAGAACAAGCCGTCTTAGAAACAGCTTCTTCTCCAGAGCGATCTCTGCCTTGAATGGGAAGCCTGGACTCTGAAGTCATCTAATCTTACCTGTTGTGTTTTATCATTGTATGGTTTCAATCAGTGTGTATGGTTTTAATCAGTGTTTTTGTAGTTGTTTTGTCTTTGCGTGGAGTGCCCTATCTGGGTGGATGGAGCAGCCAAGTAATTTTGTTGTTCCCGAAGGGGACAATGACAATAAATATATTCTATATATTCTATTCTATTCTATACTATACCATACCCCATAAGGGGAAAGGAGCAGGTGTTTTTTTTTCTTATAACAACTCAGAATCGTTTCTGGTCAGGGACGGGTTTGCGAGGGCCACTAACGTTTTCCCTCGGCGCCAAAATCAGTCCTTGCCTCTTGGCAGCTGCGGGATATCCAGTTTCCCGCCTGCGTCCCCTCCCTGGGTGCTCATTCCTTTCTCAAATTAGAAGCAGGCTGTGCAGCTGCTTGGCTTGGGCACTGAGGACCCAGCAAGACTGGGGGGTGGGGATGGGATCCTCTAGGGCACTACACTAACCAGCGGAGCATTTTTTGCCCAGAAATCATGGACGGCTTGCTTCCTGTGGCCTTGAACAAATGGGAGGGCTTTGCAGAGGCAGGCTGGTCTTGGGATTGGCGCAGGATGCGGACCGTTCTGCTCGAGCTAACGTACTGTTAAAAGAAAAAATACTGCTCCTTTTCCCTTATGGGGTACGCAAGAGCCCGTAGAGAGTCCTTATGTAGGTTCCCTATCGGTAGGAGAAAATAGCAGAGAATATTGAGAAGCAAAGCGGCTCGTAAGCCTGATCTTTATTGAACTGTTGCAACAGGGTCCCCCACTCCCCACACGCAGGAGGGAGGAGAGGAACCCCGAACTTTGGTGAACATTGGTGGGCAAGCTCTTATATAGACTTTGGAAATTGCCCACCCTGTAGCTCAAGACCACCCCCCAAAAACATCATCCATGCATCACAGAAAGAGGTGGTCCCCAGCAGAAATTGGAGTGTGTTGCTTCTCTCCTGTCTGCCAGGATGACTGATGATGCCTTATCAATTGCCTTTTCTGGGTAGCCTGGCCGTTCCTTGGAGATGGTAAACACTTAGTTCCTGAATCTCTTAGGCATATTGAGAACTTTGCTCAGCTTAGCAGATACTTGCCAGACTGTATTTGCAGGGAGGTGTAACCCCCTACAGTCCAAAGACAATAGGAAAGCTTTTCCCGTTTCCTTCCTCCTTGCAGATAAATATTTGAGGTCCATTTGGCTTCGGGATTGCTCTCCTGTACTATTTCAGCTTTATTTTTAGACAGCGGCAGGGGTATCCGGTTCACAGAGAGAGGGGGCCTCTTCCTTCCCTTGCGATGCCTTGCAGCTGCTCGCAGACGCTAAGCACCGCCTGGTTCATGGATTTGAACCCACAACTAATGGCCCACAGCAGTAACAAAAATCTCTTTTTTGCATCCAACTTAGAGACAGAGCTGAGAGGTGTTGCGCAGAACAGAGAGGTGATAAGGCAGGCATGGGCAAACTCCGGCCCTCCAGATGTTCGGGACTACAATTCCCATCATCCCTAGCTAACAGGACCGGTGGTCAGGGATGATGGGAAGTGTAGTCCCAAACATCGGGGGGGCGGAGTTTGCCTATGCCTGTGATAAGAGGTCAAGTTCTCAAGCTGTGTGTGTGTGTGTGTGTGTAATTTATCTATTTGGTTTTTCAAATTAAAATTTTACAGAGATATATATCACATATAAATCATAAAAACAAGATTCCAAGGAATTTCACGGACTTCCATCCTCCCCTTTGTGGGTCCTATTATGAATCATTTCCTCCCGCATCTTTTATGATACGGTGGTAACCTCGGTTCTCCAACGTAATGAGTTCCGGAGTTCTGAAATGTTCAAAAACCGAAGCATTTCATTTTTGGTTTACGGAGTTCGAAACCCAAAACGCCCGTCAACGGAGACGTTCGAAAACCAAGGTGCCACTGTAATCCAAAACCTTTACGTCCAGAATTCAACCTTAAACTAGTTATTATTGGTTGTATAGCCATCCAATTCGGGGGAGGCCGTCTCCGCCTCCTGCGGCAAGGAGTTCTCCAGGTGAACTCTGTCCCCGATCTTCCGACGCTCAGCTTCATCCGATGCCCAAGAGTCGTGGCGTTAGGAGAGGAGGAGGAAAAGAAACGTCTCTCGCCCCTGCCCCGATAGCTCCTCGCTGCGGAAGATGCCCAGAGAGGGGAAGGTGTTTAAAGGGCCGCGCTTCTCTCCTTCCCCACCCGCCACAGGTGCCGTGGAACTGTCCCGCCAGAGCCCCTTCGCTTCCTGGGTCTGCGCGATGCTCTACTGTTTCGGCAGCTATATCCTCGCCGACCTGCTCCTGGGAGAGGCTCCCATTGACTACTTCAGCAACAACGCCAGCATCCTCCTGGCCACGGCAGTCTGGTGAGGCCACGTCTCTGCTTCTCCCCCCCCCCCCGGTGGTGGCGGCACCCGCATTCCAGGGGTTGGTCTAGATGACCCCCCGGGGTCTCTTCCAGATGCACAATCCTATCTACAGTAATAAAGTGCAAGTGTCTCTGCGTCCAGTCCCTGTGTCCGTCCCTGTGTCCTACTGCGCATGTGCCCCACGGACACAGAGATTGGAGCGCAGAGACTTCGGGCGGCCGGGCTGTTGAAGCAGCGGGTGTGCGCTCGCGTGGACTTACTTCTAAGCGGCAGCGGCCGTTACAAGTGGCGGCTGAGTTGGCCTGCCGGGGCCTGGCTGGTGCCAGTGCCGCCGCCGCTGCCGCCGCGATGCGCCTCCTGCGCTGCCTGCTGAAGGGCCATTCGGCGCTGGCCGGGGCGCCCAAGTACATCGAGCACTTCAGCAAGTTCTCGCCGTCCCCGCTTTCCATGATGTTCTAGCGCCCGTTAATTTAACGGGCTTAAAGTCTACTAGTGGTTCTATATTCCCCAAGCAGACAATCCCTCTTGCATGAGCACAAAGCGGAGCGGCGGCAGTGGCATAGCGTGGGGTTGCCTGTGCCCGGGAGATCGCAGCCACAGAGATAAGAAAATAAAGAGCCGCTCCATTGTCGGGAGAGAGGTCGCTTCCTGGTTTGCAAGCCACTTTTGGCACAGCTTTCTTGAGGTGCCACCGGGTGTTGAAATTTTTCACCCCTAACAATTTTGGGGGCCTTCCACCCTAGAGCTGCATTGGGAATGCCCCCATGACTTTGCCTCTTGCTCACCTGGAGGGAGGTCTTTGGCCTGATCTCCTTTGACCTCGCCCCCTCGCCTTGTGGCAGGGAGTCCCGCAGGCTTCACCTCCCGCCCTTCCCTCTTCCAGGTACCTGACTTTCTACTGCCCTCTGAACATCTTCTACAAGTGCGTCAGCTTCCTGCCGGTCAAGCTGGTCTTCGTGGCGATGAAGGAGGTGGTCAGGGTCCGCAAGATCGCCGCCGGGGTCCACCACGCTCACCACCAGTACCACAACGGCTGGCTCGTCATGGTCGTCGTCGGCTTCGTCAAAGGTGGGGCGCCGCCACCATCACACACATCACACCTGGCGTATCCCTCCTCTGCCCTTGTGAGATGGGAGGGCTGTGTGGCTCAATGGGGAGAGCACCTGCCTGGCATGCAGAACGCCACGGGTTCAACCCCCAGCCTTCCCCTCTTTAACCCAGCCCTTTTTTAATCAGATCATGAGGTCTGGAAACTTTGATCTGAGGGGGGAAGGTTGTAGCTTCACGGCCGGAACACCTGCTTGGCATGCGGAATGCTATAGGTTCCATCTGCGGTGTCTCCAGGCAGGGTTGGAAAATCCCAGGGTCCCGTTCCCCTCTGCAAACAGCTCCCTTGTGAAGGGGGGGGGGGAGAGGCAGGTGGGACCGTCCCTTGCCAGATATGCGGCCCGCAAAGAGTCCCCTTTCCCTCCGCCGATTCCACAGAAAGGTGGGCTATGGACTTTCTAAATAAATCGTAGAATTGTAGAGTTGGGAAGGAGTCCTGAGGAGCACAATGAAAGCATCCCAGACAGAGAGTTATCCAACCTTTGGCTTAAAGACTTTTAAGAAAACAATAAGTGGTCCCTCCCTTCTTTCTTTCTTTCTTTCTTTCTTTCTTTCTTTCTTTCTTTCTTTCTTTCTTTCTTTCTTTCCTTCCTTCCTTCCTTCCTTCCTTCCTTCCTTCCTTCCTTCCTTCCTTCCTTCCTTCCTCCCTCCCTCCCTCCCTCCCTCCCTCCCTCCCTCCCTCCTTTCTTTCCTTCCTTCCTTCCTTCCTTCCTTCCTTCCTTCCTTCCTTCCTTCCTTCTCTCTCTCTCTCTCTCTCTCCCCCCCTCCCTCCCTCCCTCCCTTCTTTCCTCCGTCCCTTCCTCCCTTCTTTCCTTCCTCCCTTCTTCCCTCCCTCCCTCCTTCCTTCCTTCCTCCCTCCCTTCCTTCCTTCCTCCCTTCCTTCCTCCCTTCTTTCCTTCCTCCCTTCTTTCCTTCCTCCCTTCTTTCCTCCCTCCTTCCTTCCTTCCTCCCTTCCTTCCTTCCTTCCTTCTTCCTTCCTTCCTCCCTTCTTTCCTTCCTCCCTTCTTTCCTTCCTCCCTTCTTTCCTCCCTCCCTCCTTCCTTCCTTCCTTCCTCCCTTCCTTCCTCCCTCCCTTCCTTCCTCCCTTCCTTCCTCCCTTCCTTCCTCCCTTCTTTCTTTCCTCCCTCCCTTCTTTCCTCCCTCCCTTCCTCCCTTCTTTCCTTCCTCCCTTCTTTCCTTCCTCCCGTCTTTCCTTCCTTCCTCCCTCCCTCCCTCCCTTCTTTCCTCCCTCCCTCCCTCCCTTCTTTCCTTCCTCCCTTCTTTCCCCCCTCCCTCCCTCCCTCCCTCCCTTCTTTCCTCCCTCCCTCCCTCCTTTCTTTCCTTCCTCCCTTCCTCCCTCCCTTCCTTCGTCCCTTCTTTCCTCCCTCCCTCCCTCCTTTCCTTCCTTCCTTCCTCCCTCCCTCCCTTCTTTCCTTCCTTCTTCCTTTCCTTCCTTCCTTCCTTCCTTCCTCCCTCCCTCCCTCCCTCCCTCCCTCCTTTCTTTCCTTCCTTCCTTCCTTCCTTCCTTCCTTCCTTCCTTCCTTCCTTCCTCAGGATCTGGAGTCGCCCTCATGTCCAACTTCGAGCAGCTCCTGCGAGGCATCTGGAAACCGGAAACAAACGAGCTCTTGCACATGACCTTGTGAGTAAAGGGCTCTGCTGCCCGTTGGGTGCGGCTGCTGCCTGCCTGGGATGGTAGGGACGGAGCAAAGCCCCCGGAGGGACCTTGATGCAGGCGCCTTTGGAGGAGAAAGTGCAGGGAGGGAGACCGTCAAGAGGCGGGGAGTTCCAAAGCCTTTGTAGCCCCGCCCTCCTTTGCCTCTGGCCCTGCCCACCACCACTATGCGGCCCCCGGAAGGCAATGCGGCCCTCGGGGGTGGGGGGAAAGGCTTTTGAAATTGCATTAATAAAATAAATTCAATTTCTGTCGCCTTTGCAGCCCCTCCAAAGCCAGCCTGTACGGGGCGTTGCTTTTCACCCTGCAACAAGCTCACTGGCTGCCTGTTTCCAAGGCCACCCTCATATTTTTCTTCACCCTCTTCATGATCGTCTGTAAGGTGAGCCTCTGGCCATGGGGTGGGGGTGGGGGGCCGGACAAGGCTAGCGGGAGGAAAATAATTAAGTCTTTCTGCTGGGTAGAGGAGTTGGCATCCGGTTTTAGCGAAAGGTTGTTCTGCAATCTTGGAGGTAACACAGAAGTTATTTGTTTCCAAAAAACAGACCTTACTGGAATAAAGGGACTATTAGACCCCCACCTGGGGACTCAGGTGGCGCTGTGGGTTCAACCACAGAGCCTAGGGCTTGCCGATCAGAAGGTCGGCTGTTCGAATCCCCGCAACGGGGTGAGCTCCCGTTGCTCGGTCCCTGCTCCTGCCCACCTAGCAGTTCGAAAGCACGTCAAAGTGCAAGTAGATCAATAGGTCCCGCTCCGGCGGGAAGGTAAACGGCGTTTCCGTGCGCTGCTCTGGTTCGCCAGAAGCGGCTTAGTCCTGCTGGCCACATGACCCGGAAGCTGGACGCCGGCTCCCTCGGCCAGTAAAGCGAGATGAGCGCCGCAACCCCAGAGTCGGACACGACTGGACCTAACGGTCAGGGGTCCCTTTACCTTTACCTAGACCCCCACCTACAGCTGAGCTCGAGTTTGGCCTGGTAGCATTGTCCCCTGGACCCCCGGAGAAGCGAGCGCAGACCCTCCGAGTGCCCCTATTTTCCAGGGACAGCCCCAGATCTACAGAAGCCGCCCCGGTTTCTGATTTGATCCCGGAACGTCCTGCTTTTCCTTAGGACCTCAATATTTTCACGGGAGAAACGTTGGAGGGGATGGAATAGGACATCCCTATTTTCAGGGGAGAAACGTTGGAGGGTATGTGAATGGTGTGGATCCGCTAACGGAGCTTCCCCCCCCCGACAGGTCTTCATGACGGCGACCCACTCCCACGGCTCTCCCTTCGCCCCCTTCGAAGGGGTCGCCTGCCCCATCCTTTTCGGCTCCGTCCCCGCCGGGCACCACGATGACCACCACCACCACGGCGGAGGGGGCCACGAGCTGCCCCCTCCGCAGCCCCCCCAGCTGCCGGCCAAGTCGCGGGAGGAGCTGAACGAGGGGACGAGGAAGAGGAAAGCCAAGAAGGCCGAGTGAAACCCCCCCCCTCCACGGCTGTGCGATCTTTGCTCGCCCATCTGGGGTGGGTGGGTGGGCTCCTCAGGACACAGAGGCTGCTGACGGACCCCCACCCCGCGAAAAAACAAGGACCCTTTTCTGCAACGGCAAGCCCACCTCGCGCTTCCCCCCTTCTCGGCCCCGCGGAAGAGCCGCTGTCCTGGCACAGAGAGAGACTCTGGAATCCCACCGGACCCCCACCCACCATCATGTTGGGCAATGACTCGCCTCTAGCCCCCTCCGCTCTCCCGACCGTTCCACTCTTGTGCCATTGCTGTGCCTGTGTGTGTGTGTGTGTGTGTGTGTGTGTGTGTGTTTGCCCTCCCCAGAGCCAGTTGCAATTGCAGGGGGGGGGGGAAGAGAGAAGCTCAGCCCGGCTTCCGTGCAAAGCCCTGGGGCGAAGTGGGGTGGCTCCGAGCCCCGAACCCCACCTAAATTATCTATTTATTGATCCGTTTTTCGCTTCTCAGGGAATTTCAGAGCACCTCTTGGTTGCCCCTCCTTGCCGCCAGTAGGAAGAAGAAGAAGAAGAAGAAGAAGAAGAAGAAGAAGAAGAAGAATAAATTTTATTTATACCCCGCCCTTCCCAGCCGAAACCGGGCTCAGGGCGGCTAACGTCAGTAAAATTACAACAAAGTATAAAAGAAAGAAAAAAACGTTAATTAAAATACAGGTTAAAAAGACAATTTAAAACTTAAAATGCCGCTTCATACCCATACTCAAAACCAAGGGGAGTTCAACCCGAAGGCCAGGCGGAACAGCTCTGTCTTGCAGGCCCTGCGGAAAGATGTCAAATCCCGCAGGGCCCTGGTCTCTTGCGACCGTTCCACCAAGTCGGGGCCAGTACAAAAAAGGCCCTGGCCCTAGTTGAGGCCAGCCTAGCATCCTTGTGGCTCGGGACCTCTAAGATGTTATTTTTTGAGGACCTTAAGGTCCTACACAGGGCATACCGGGAGAGGCGGTAATAATAATAATAATAATAATAATAATAATAATAATAATAATATATTTTTACCGTGCCCACCCGGCTGGGTTTCCCTAGCTACTCTGGGTGGCTCCCAAACAGAATAAAACACCAGACATTATAAAACTTCCCTAAACTTCCCTTCAGACGTCTTCTCAAAGCCAGGTCGTTCTTTATTTCCTTGGCATCTGACGGGAGGGCGCCACCACCGAGAAGGCCCTGTGTCCTTCATCAGCCTCACCCACTGGGTGCTCAGCGGAGCGGATTTCGTAGAGTTGCAGAGTGGGAAGGGACCCCCGGCGATCTTCTAGACCAGCCCCCTGCAACGTAGGAATACGCCGCTGTCCCGTGCGGGGATCGAACCCGCAACCTTGGCATTGTCGGCGCCGTGCTCTAACCCGCTGGTGAACTTTCGCGGAAAACCCGGGCCCGACATGTGCTTGGCAGAGGGGCCTCTGAGCACGCGCAGAGTGCCTCCCTCCCCTCCCTGCATCCCTGAGCTTAAGAGAGCGGGGCTGAGGGTCAGTTTCCCTGGGCTTGGGTGGTGGGGCTCGGACCTAGAGCGGGCGAGAGAACTGGATGCCCCGGCCCCAAACGGAAGGCCTGGGGGGAGACCCTGACCCCCTTCCTCGGCTCCAACCCCAGGCTGCTCCGAGGTGCCCCTTCCGTGGTGTAAAAAGAGGGCACCCCCCATTGCTTTTCTGGTTTTGAGAACAACAAATATGGATATGATTATTGGTATGAGTGAGAATAAGAAAGATGATTTAGGAAATGACTAAGTTAAGGAAAATAACATGGCTAGAGACTCTGGAACCAAGGTGGGGGGGAAGTGAGATAATTAAGGAAAACGCCTTGAGCGGAAATTAGTTTTAAATACCGTATGGGAATTTAAAGAAGGAGGTAATAAAAATAGGATGAGTAAATTAAGTTAAATTAAAGCAGTGATGGCTAACCTTGGCACTCCAGATGTTTTGGGACTACAACTCCCATCATCCCTGACCACTGGTCCTGTTGGCTAGGGATGATGGGAGTTGTAGTTCCAAAACATCTGGGGTGCCAAGGTTAGCCATCACTGAATTAAAGGATGATGTATAAAAGGAGGAATTGGGAACCTGATAATGAAGATTAATAATAATAATAATAATAAATTTTATTTATACCCCGCCCTCCCCAGTCAAGACCGGGCTCAGGTCGGCCAACAACAATAAAAATCACAATAGAATACAAAAAGCAATTAGTTAAAATAAGTTAAAACCAGTTTAGTGGGGCTTACTGCTGGGTAAATGGGTATTGGATTGTGGCCTTAAAATTATTATTTTTTTTTTTAAATAATTTTTATTAATTTTACAATTTTATAAGCACATCACATTACATGTCGGTCAGGTTTCATTGCCCCCCACCTCTCACCATGGAGGGCTTTAATCTTACCCTCCCTCTCACAGAGGAATACACATTCTTGTTTCCCCTGACCTTGATCAAAACATCATCTTGCTCAGATCTAACCCTATTCCCGGGTAGATCATTCTTAATTCTATAATATGTTTCCAGTGACTCCCTCCGTACCTCCCCATTGGCTTCATTTTTTCAAAACATATTTCCTTTTCAGGCTCATAGTTCACAATTTCACATCATTTTCACATATCTATTAAATCTTATTTAGTTCAAACCTCAGCGTGAATCCCCTAAATCATCTATAGGTTTTCCCTCTGATTCCCCTTGATCTTCAGGCTCCTAGCTTTTAAAAGGTCTTAACTTAGTCATAACATAAGCCATGTCCGAAATTATTGTCAAAAATCCGAATACATAATCTGTCCCCATGTTACCATTCTGCACCCCTCCCCCCGTTTTTCTAAGGTCCATGTCCAAGTGCTTGCTTGCACCTGGGCTTTTTCTTCCTCTCGTCTTCTCGACAGCTCCTTCTCCCTTCTTGTAAAAAATTTCTTCCTTGTTGGTACCTTCCTCTTCTTTCTTTTCTCCAGTCTAAGACTCTTGCGTCGAGAAATGTTCTTCCTGCGACGGGGTTTGTCTTTAACCTTGAGGGGGAGTACTCCCCCTTTCATCTTTTGTGCAGCTGGCATGACATCACTCTTGTTTACTGTTCCTCTTATCCTCTCTGTCTCGGCTCGGAGCTCCATCCTTATTTCCCATATTTTTTCAAGGACCTTCCTCCAGCCGCCCGAACACAAATCATCCGCCATGTTCAGAGACGTAGCTTTACAGTGTTAAACACGGAACCACTTCCAAGTTCAAAATCTATGTTTCAACATCCAAGTCCAACAGCTCCGATTCAATTCCTCTTTATCTCCAAACTAGTAAATTAAGCCCATAAAGATTATGGGCTCTAGAAGAAAGGAGCCTCCAGGAACGGGAGGCTCCGCTGGAGGTGTGCGGGCGGCAGTGGCGCGAACGACCCGTCCCGGCAGCCTCCACCCCACCCCGCACGCCCCTCCTTCAGCGCCGGAGCGCCGCGCCTGGCCTGCCGAGCTGATGGGAGGAGGAGGTGGAGGCGGCGAAGGACGCAGGAGGCCGGCGGGCGAGAGCTGCTCGCCCGTCCCGGCAGCTTCCACCCCACCCCGCACGCCCCGCCTTCAGCGCAGCCGGGCTCTGTTGGGCACGTGTGCTCCAGGCAGCTCCCCCCGCTTTGCAGCCGCGCCGCCGATTCGGCTGGCGCTCTGGCCGCTTCCAGGGAACGCGAAGCCTCCGCCGCGTCCCCTGTTTTCTCCGCGTCGGGGCAGCTGGGGCGCCGCTCGCCTCCTCCACCGGAGGCAGGGCGAGCCTTCTTGGGCGGGCGCCGGAGTCGAAGCGCCCCCTCCTCCTCCTCTCCGCGCGCCCGCCCGCCTGCCTCTGCGCTCTGTAAAAACAGACGCTGGGAGAGACCGAGGAGTGAGGGAGGGAGGGAGAAGCAGGCGGGCGGGCATGTAGCTGCTGCCGCCGCCGCTGAGGGCAGAGAAGCCGAAGGAAGCAGCGGAGGCAGCAGAGCCCAAGGCGACACGTGTGCGAGGCAGCGGCGCTGGCGCAACTGACAACGCGCGTGCGCCGCCGCTGCCTCTCGGACACGCCCCCTCTCCGCCCGCTCCAATCCCTGCGTCTGTCTCGGACATGCGCAGTGGAAATTTCCACTGACGGACGGACACGGACGCAGGGACATAGGGAATTATTATAGAGGATTGTCAGCTAGTTACCCCCACGACCAGGGGTGTCAGAAGGATTGAATCTCTGTTACAAGGTTAGGTTTCCAGTTACATTTCAGTCGCATCGGCAACAAAGTTCCTGATTTAGTGCCTCAATAGCAAGGGACGGACCTCCGAGGGCGGTGGCCTTAAAATTATTTTACTCCTCTTCAGTACTTACCTCCTGAGATGTTGGCTCCATCATCAACCTAAGAGAAAAAATATGCATTTTTAGTAGTAAAAACTTTGCAAATTCCTTTCATGCTCCTGTCTTGCAGCAGAAGTGTTAATTGGTCTTATCATTTCATTGTATCTTTAAATGCATTGAAGTAATGAAATGAAGTTAGCAATATATTTTCAAATCCGGGAGCCCATATCCCCCTCTCTCAACCGAGTCAATCAATATTTTATGTCTAATTCTGGGTCTTTTACCCGACCAGAGGAACTTAGAGATCTCTTTTTGCCAATCCTCCACCTTTTTTAGCTTGTCAATAATTGGTATAGTTTGAAATAGATAAAGGAGCTTGGGAAGAACCGTCATCTTTACAACAGAAATTCGACCCAAAAAAGATAAATGTAGTCTACTCCATATCTCAAGTTGAGTTTTTATTCCATTCCAGCAAATGACATAATTTTCTTCAAATAAATTTATATTTTTTGGGCTTATCCATATTCCTAAATATTTTATTTTTGGATAAATTTTTAATGCTGTTGTTTTTTCCAATTCGTCTTTTTCTATCTGGGTCATATTTTTCACTAATAATTTGGTCTTATTATAGTTCAATTTGAACCCCAATACTAAACCATATTCTTTTATTATTTCTAAAGTCCTTGCCAAACTTTTTTTTGGTTGTTCCGTCGTAATAATAAGATCATCGGCAAAGGCCCTTATTTTATAGCTTATTTTGCCCAGCTTTATTCCTGTTATGCCCTCTTCCTCTCTGATTTTTTTTACATAATATTTCTAATGTTAAGATGAATATTAGAGGAGAAAGAGGGCAACCCTGCCTTACCCCTCTGTTAATTTCACCTTCTTGTGATATATCTCTATTTATTATAATTTTTGTCTTTTGTTTTGTATATATTGCTTTTATCCCTTCAATGTAGTTTTTTCCGAAGTCCATTTGTTCTAGTAAGGCTAACATGAATTTCCACGATACCCGATCGAAAGCTTTTTCTGCGTCCACAGCCATAAAGGCTGCCTGCTTTTTGATCCTTAAGTCTAGATATTCTAATAGGTTTATTATATTTCTAGTGTTCCTATACAGGTAATCTACCTGGTAGAAAGCCAGCTTGATCACTGTGTATAATGTTTTGTAGCACTTTTTTTGTCCTTCCTGCTAGTATACTAGCATATAATTTATAATCATTATTAAGTAGTGCAATAGGTCTATAGTTGGTGACAAGCTGGTGATCTGAGCCTTGTTTGAGAATCAACGCCGTCAGGCTTTCCTTCCAGGAATCTGGCATGGCACCGTGTTTTAAAATGTTATTCATGATGTTTTTTAATGGGTCTGCAATTATATTTTCAAATACTTTGTAAAATGTGGCTGGAAAGCCGTCTGGGCCGGGTGATTTGCCTATTTTAGCTTCCTTAATGGCGTTTTGGATTTCGTACATTGAGATCGGGGCGTTCAATATTTCTTTTTGTTCTTTAGTAAGTACCGGGAGGGAATTCTGTGCCAAATAGTCTTTAATTTCTTTGGTTGTTTCTTTCCCTTCTTTATAAAGACTCCTAAAAAATTCCACAAATTTCTCTCCTATTTCTTGAGGCTTTGTTATCAATTTCCCATCATATTTGATCCTATTTATTATTCTTTCAGTCTCCCTCTTTTTTAATTGCCAAGATAATAGTTTCCCTGGTTTGTTAGCATTTTCAAAATAATTTTGTTTTAACCATATTAATTTCGATTCTATTTCCTCGTTTATTAACATTGAAAATTGGGACTGTAATATTTTTAAATTTCTTTTTATTTCTTTATTCTCAGGGTTTTCCATTAAATCCAACTCTTTTTTCTTAATTTCTTCCAGGAGTATTGATTTTTCCTTTTCCTTTTTCTTTTTTATAATTGAACTCTGCTGTATAAAGAAGCCCCTAAGGACAGCCTTCCCAGCGTCCCACACTATTTTGCTATCCGTGCCCTTGTTAAGATTTAATGCGAAAAATTCCTTAAGAGTTTTTTTAGCTTTTTCTACTATAGTCTCGTCCTTCAGTAATGCTTCATTTAACCTCCATCTATATAATCTCCTATTACCCCATTTCAGCGAAATCTGGAGTGCGTTATGATCAGATATTGTTTTGGGGTAAATTTCCGTCTTGGCTATTTTCACTATTAAATCTCTTGTTAGCCAAATCGCATCGATTCTCCCTGCCGAATTGTTAGGATAAGAAAAAAACGTATATTCTTTTTTAGTCGGATTCTGTGTTCTCCACGCGTCCTCCAAATTCATAATCTCTATTAATTGAAAAAAGGTTTTGGGCAGTTTTATTTGCTTTTTTTGGGATGTGTTTTTGGATCTGTCCATGCTTGGGTCGACTACTCCATTCTGGTCGCCTAGGAAAATAATTTTTTCTCCTACAAGCTCCCACAACTCTTTCTGTAATTTTAGATAATATTCACTTTTCTTTTCATTGGGGGCATAAAAGCCTATAACTATAATCTTTTCTCCTTGTACTGTTATTTCAATCACCACCGTTCTACCTTGCGGGTCTTTATATACCAATTTTGGTTCTAAGTATGCTTTTGCATAAATTACCACACCATTTTTTTAAAATCTTATCCGCGGACACAAATTCCATTCCCAATTTTTTATTTGTTAGGACTCTCACATGTTGGTTAGTGACATGGGTTTCCTGAAGGCATATTAGGTCTAACTTTTGCTTATTTAGTAAATGTTCTACTTTATTTCTTTTCTTTTTCTCAGAGCAGTTACATATACAATCAACCAATAACCTTTATTAGGCATAACAAGTTCAGGTGCTTTAAAATAAAATTATAACTTAAACATTCAGTTATAAACTTCGTAAGATAAAATACATATTAGTTGAACTAATGTTTTAAAACGATATATCAATTTTCAGTTAGCATCCCCTTGTCCTCTCCACAGTGGCCCAGTCTCTCTGCGTAAACCGAGCGCAAAAACTCAGCCACCACAAAAGTAATTTCATCATTATTATCTGCCAGTAATATCCCCCTTTGAAATCTCTACATATAGGGAGGTTCAGATATAGAGGGGCGCAGGTACTGCGCCCCGCCACCTCCAGTAAATATTGAGTGCTTTTCCCTATGAGAGCCTTTCTAATAACTTTCCAGACGTCTTTAATGTCTGTGTTTTAGATTAGTGATGGATTATTGCTTGTATTATCACTTAGTAGGTCGTAAAGGAGAGAATTGGGGGATAGGGCTCTATTATAAAGGAAGATCCAGTATTTCAGGGTCCTCAGCCACGCTCTTATTGATAGAGGTAAAATTCCTAGCTCGCAGCATATTGACTCGTATTTTACGGAGTTTGTAAGTCCAAATAATGACCTCAGGAGGGATGCATGGAATTTATCCAGCTTCTTGAGGATAAATCCACTGGAGACAGTGAGATTCATGGTCTTGTTGATTATAAATGCACCCATACCTCCCCCTTCCTCCTGGCGGTAATTATTTTTAATTTTAATTACCTCCTGGCGGTAATTATTTTTAATTTTAAAAAAACATTTACTATCCATCCCTCCTTACAAAATCACAAAAGGACACATTTTTAAAACTTCAAACATATTTAGCTAATCAAATAAATATTGCAACCCAACCTAGACATTTTCCTGAAGTAACAACTAGGAATTTTAAACATTATCTTCCAGATTATTCCCTGCTACTTTTTTTTTATAAATAATATTAAAAATTTTATACACATAGACATACAGACTAAACTCACATACCAACAAACAAAACAAAAATAAACAAACTACATTTATGATCTCTTCCCTTCTCTAATTTCCTTTACATTGTAGTTTGACTTCCTCCTATCCCTCCCTCTGTGTTTCACTTTCCCATTATTTCTATTGGCAATTTCATTTACTTCTTTAAACTTATTTATCACATATAATTCTATACTTACTCTACTTTCTTTATTTTAAATTGCAATTCTTAGCTTATATTTACTTTCGAGTGAGCTTCCATCTCTTATATTTATCTTAAACATTCTATATATCTTAAATTTCTTAAACATTTCTACATCTATATCTACTTCTCTACTACTTCAATATTCTACTTTTACTCTGTAAATTACTATTTCTTTGACATTATATCATTTTATACTTTATAATATTTTTTAAGATAATCTTTAAATTTTTTCCAATCTTCTTCCACTGCTTCCTCCCTCTGGTCGCGGAGTCTCCCAGTCAGTTCAGCGAGCTCCATATAGTCCATCAATTTCATCTGCCATTCTTCCAAAGTCGGTAAGTCCTTTGTCTTCCAATATATCATTGCAGACTTCTGTCAATGGTTGAATCAACCAGCTTTTCAAAGTCTTGTAGTACTTTGCTGTAAGGCCGTCGGGTCCTGGGGCTTTTTCCAATTTCATATTGTTTATTGCTGTATCTACTTCCATTGTTGTTATTGGGTGGTTTAGGGGGCCTTTCATATTTTCTGGGATTTTCTGTAGACCATTTTTCCTTAGAAATTGCTCGATGTTTCCGTTTTCTTGATCGTTTTCTTTGTACAACTGTTTATAAAAATTTTCAAAAAAATTTCTAATTTCCATTGGGTTCTCTACGTTGTTTCCATTTACCATGATATTGGTGATCGTATTGGTTTTCTGTCTCTGCTTAAGTTGCCATGCCAGTAGTCTGCCACATTTATTTGCTGAATCAAAAGTCTTTTGTCTGAGCAGTTTTATTTTCCATTCAATTTCCCAATTTATTATTTTAGAGAATTCCACCTGTAATTGTTTTATTTCTTTCTGGATTTTTCCATCTTTAGGTTTCTTTCTCAGTTGTTTCTCTTTTTCTTTTAATTGTTGTAAAATATTATCCTTTTTAGCATTTTGTACTTTATTCTTTAAAGCTTTTTGTTGGATCAGGAATCCTCTCATGACTGCTTTACTTGTGTCCCAGACTATTCTCTTTTCCACCGTTGTATTTAGATTGATTTCAAAAAAGTCTTTAATGGTTTTTTGGGCCTTCTCGCAGATTGTTTTGTTCCTTAACAATGCATCATCCATTCTCCATCGAAAGGAACCTGTTTGTTTTTGTCTTAAATCCAGTTGTACAGGATTATGATCCGAGCATGTTCTTGGGTGTATTTCAGCTTTGAGCATCCTGGGTGTCAACTCCCTGGATGCCCAAATCTGATCTATTCTGCTCCAGGCTTTTGTTGATTCACTGTAAAAAGTTGCTTCAGTGTCCATTGGATTCTTTACCCTCCATGAGTCTATCAAATCTAGGTTATCTGTCATGTCAAAAAAGGTTTGGGGCAACCTCCCATCGTTGGTAAATTTCACTCTTTGTGATCTATCCATAAGTGTGGAGGGTACCGCATTAAAGTCTCCTAGCATTATTATTTTGTAATCCATATAGTCCAGAAGCCTGTCGTGGATTCCTTTATAAAAGTCTGCTTTAGCATCATTTGGTGCATACAGTCCCAATATTAAAAAATTTTCGCCTTGTGCCGTTATTTCAATTGCCACAAATCTTCCATCCTCGTCTTTAAATTTTAATTTAGGATTGAATTTCTCCTTGGCATAAATTACTACTCCTCTTTTCTTTACTTTCGCTGAGCTGATGAACTCTTGTCCTAATTTCTTGTTTTCCAATACTCTTCTATGCAGTCTTACCACATGCGTTTCTTGTAGACAAATCAAGTCCAGATTTTGCTTTTTTAAAGTGTGGAAGACCTGGTTTCTCCGAGGCCTAATGTTCAAACCCCTAACATTCCACGTTAAGATCTTCAGCGCCATCTCTGTTTTTTATTCAGTTCCTCCCTCTGCTCCTTGCAGTGGGCTTTGCAATCCAAAAGGTAGTACTTCTGGAAAATCAACAGAGTTCTTTTCCAGAAATTTGGTTTTTTCTTCCACCGATTTAATTTTGATGATTCTTTCTTTGTACCTGAAGGAGAGACCTTGTGGAAATTCCCACCTGTATCTAATCTTCTTTTTATTCAGAACCTGTGTCAGGTCTGTGTAATTTGGTCTCAAATCCAGGAAGAATTTTGGGATGTCCTTAAATAGAACCACCTTTTGTTGTACTTGTAAGTTATTTTCGTAATGTAGATTTAGAATTTCGTCCCTTTGTTCCTTGGTTCGGAACTCAATCAGACAATCATTCACAGTTTTGGCACTTTTTTATCCTTAGGCCCAAACCGGTATGCTTTGACAATTGTATTGTTTAATTTTTCTTGGTCAAGTCCCCAAAAATCCACCAGGATCTTTATTATGTAGGCTTTCAAGTCTGCTTCCTCTCCCTGTGGAAGATGTCTCACTCTTAGGTTGGTCGATCACTGGCGCATTTGCAGAAAGGCAAGAGAAACTTGCGTGTTGTAGTGGTCTCTGTTGTGTGTTTCTTCTAAGGAGTGAGCTTGTGATTCAACTTGTGTGACCTGTTTTTTAGTGTCTTGTAATTCCTGTTTTAATTGTCCAATCTCATCCAATTTTCTATTGATTGTTGCTATTTCTTTACTTTGTCTTTCAGCAGTCTCTTTTTGTTCTTTCCTCATTAATTCTATGGATTCCAAAACTTGGCTCATGACTGCTGGCTCTAATTGCTGTGACGGTCTTCTGTCCTTTTTTCCCTCTTTCTCTTTCTCTTTATCTGTTCTACTTCTTGTTAACACTCCTCTCCCTGCTCCAGACA
Organism: Darevskia nairensis; assembly: GCA_034642065.1. NCBI lineage: Eukaryota > Metazoa > Chordata > Lepidosauria > Squamata > Lacertidae > Darevskia > Darevskia nairensis. The sequence continues at coordinate 36,635 of JAWWNI010001097.1, forward strand.
TTTATCATCAACAGTTCAAGGTCACTCTCAGCCGTGCCTTCCTGCAGCTGCAGCAGCTTGCAAAGATTCACACAGGATTATTGTAATTCTCAGCACAGTTAAAATGGATACTTTCAATCTCTCCCTTCAAAGGGAGCAGTAACTTCAGTCAGTTCTCGAGGATGTTAGAAAGTTGCATAAAACTCAGTCTTGCTTTATTTGTAATCCCAATGGGTTGTAGCAGTTCATAAACCTCTCTCAGTCAAAGTTGGAAACAGTATATCCAAATGGCAGAGTCTCTAAGTTTAACCCCTGCACTGTCCCGGATTCTCCACTATTCCAGAGGGTGGCAGTGGGTTTAAACAGTTTTAAAAGATGATCAAAAAGTCTTTAAAACATGCATTCACCCCCCCTGCCTTTCCAGGAACCAGGGGGAGGCTAGCTGTCAAATAACTGTCAAATGCCAAAGTTTAAGTCGTTAAAATTGTCCTTGTATTTACAGCCGTTGTATTGCCGGCACTGTTCACAATCGGGAAAGACGGACCCCCTTTTTGGATCTTTCCCGCGATCAAATTAGAGTCTAATTAAAGTCCAATTATTTCTTCTTATTTATCCTTACTCACGGTTTGGGGTTCTTTTTCTTGTTTTAAAGGGGAGGTCTAGCGCTCACAACAGCCCGCTTCGCAGCTTCACTGAAGCAGCCGTTCTTTGGAGCCGCAGCGCTCCGACCTCGATCCGCTCAGCCTTCCCCGACTCCTTGCGGGGTCTTCGGAAGGTGGGGAGAGGTCGTGAGAGCGCCCGCCAGCTCCCCAGGTCCTCAGGCCGCCCTCCCTGAGGTTTAACGGAGGTCCGTTGCGCGGTAACGGAGCCTCCAGCCGTTTTCAGCCGGTTCCCTCGCTGCGCGACGGGAACCCAGCCGGCTGTGATGGCGCTACCTGGAAGTCTGTGTCTTTTTAGCGACGCTCAGACAGGCGTAGCCCCGGGAGGAACCCGGGGCCGTAAGTGCGTTCGAAGGGTCGATGATCAATGTGTCCTGCAATTCACATTAATTCTCGCAGCTAGCTGCGTTCTTCATCGACACACGAGCCGAGTGATCCACCGCTAAGAGTTGCTACAAATACAATCCCTACCTCTTTGTAGAAAAGCGATCATTCTTAACAGAAGAAACGCACTTTTTCCTGCCTCTCTTCTGTGGTGGTGTTTTTGGCATTGGCTCAGGTTCATAATCGGAGTCACTACTGTATTTTGAGATAAGAGCAGCAGTTTAAATTCTGGTGTGCCAAGTGCCTTTACCTAGCAATATTGCCAACTACTAACTGAATGGCCATTTCTTATTTCAAACCAATTCACAATTCATTCTGTAGGATTGGAACAATCAAGATATCAATTCTTACAGAGGTCAAGCTATTGGAGAGCGAGAATGTCAATATTTTCCTCAGAAGCAAATGGCTTGATGGCAGGCTAAAATTGTAGGTATCCCACTTTCATTCTATTTTTTTTTTTTAAATAATTTTTATTTGGGCATTTCTAAACAAACAAAAGAGAAACAGACATATACATAACAAACACATAATAAACCGCCCCCACCCCCCCTACAAAAAAGAGAAAAACAGTTAATATAATTACTTCCTAATATTCATATTTCTTTAACATTATCTACTCGACTTCCCCCTCTTCTCTCCTTTAACATTGCATTGTTGAATCATTTTAGCAATTTCTATTCATTTTCTAATCTAATTATTATTCCTTAAACACAATATAATACTTCTTATTGTCCTCAAATTATTGTCTTAAACTTGTCCTAATCCTATTTCCATAAACATAATTCTGATATCTTAAACATATTTCCTAAACTTCCCCTAATTTCTTAATCTTTTGGTTAACCTCTAACATCATTCTACTTTTTAAACACAGTTTTTTTCTTATCAATCTTTATACAATCTATAAACTATTATTTCTACTCAGCAAGTAATTAATAATCAAAAATTCTAAATTTTAAGATATTTCTTCATATATTCCCTGAATTTGCTCCATTCTTTTTCCGCTGCTTCTTCCCTCTGGTCTCGGATTCTTGCGGTCAGTTCTGCGAGTTCCATATCGTCAATCATTTTCAGCTGCCATTCTTCCACAGTTGGTAGGTCTTTTATTTTCCAGTGTTTTGCAATCAGGATCCTTGCTGCTGCTGTGGCATACATGAATAAAGTGTGATCCTCTTTAGGTAGTTCATGGTGGATCATTCCCAGGAGAAAGGCCTCTGGTTTCTTAACAAATGTGTTTTTAAACACTCTCTTCAACTCATTATGTTACATTCTGGATTATGTTATGTTTTATAGATTATGTCTTAATAGGATGAGAGTAGAAGATATGTGGTGAAACATTTGTAAAAGCAGACTGAGGTCCCTCTACCCCTTTCCTACCTCTGTGGCCCATGTACCCCTTTCTTACCACTGTGGCACCTCTACTCCTTTCCTACCTCTGAGGTCCCTCTACTCCTTTTCTACCTCTGTCCCCTCTACCCTTTTCCTACCTCTATCCTCCCTTATAGCCCTTTCCCTACCCAGAACCCATCACTATTGACCTCTGAGTGTTCGTGCATGTTGTCACTCTTCCCTTTTCCTATCTCCCTCTCCCTTGCGACTCCACCCCCTTTCCCACCTCTCTCCCCGCTCCCTCCAATCCCTGCGTCAGTGGAGAGCATGCTCAGTACCGAATTCCACTGACGGACGGAAAGCTACGGAGGGACACAGGCACTTTATTATATAGGATCCCAATGGGTTTTGGCAGTTCATAAACCTCTCTCAGTCAAAGTTGGAAACAGTATATCCAAATGGCAGAGTCTCTAAGTTTAACCCCTGCACTGTCCCGGATTCTCCACTATTCCAGAGGGTGGCAGTGGGTTTAAACAGTTTTAAAAGATGATCAAAAAGTCTTTAAAACATGCATTCACCCCCCCTGCCTTTCCAGGAACCAGGGGGAGGCTAGCTGTCAAATAACTGTCAAATGCCAAAGTTTAAGTCGTTAAAATTGTCCTTGTATTTACAGCCGTTGTATTGCCGGCACTGTTCACAATCGGGAAAGACGGACCCCCTTTTTGGATCTTTCCCGCGATCAAATTAGAGTCTAATTAAAGTCCAATTATTTCTTCTTATTTATCCTTACTCACGGTTTGGGGTTCTTTTTCTTGTTTTAAAGGGGAGGTCTAGCGCTCACGACAGCCCGCTTCGCAGCTTCACTGAAGCAGCCGTTCTTTGGAGCCGCAGCGCTCCGACCTCGATCCGCTCAGCCTTCCCCGACTCCTTGCGGGGTCTTCGGAAGGTGGGGAGAGGTCGTGAGAGCGCCCGCCAGCTCCCCAGGTCCTCAGGCCGCCCTCCCTGAGGTTTAACGGAGGTCCGTTGCGCGGTAACGGAGCCTCCAGCCGTTTTCAGCCGGTTCCCTCGCTGCGCGACGGGAACCCAGCCGGCTGTGATGGCGCTACCTGGAAGTCTGTGTCTTTTTAGCGACGCTCAGACAGGCGTAGCCCCGGGAGGAACCCGGGGCCGTAAGTGCGTTCGAAGGGTCGATGATCAATGTGTCCTGCAATTCACATTAATTCTCGCAGCTAGCTGCGTTCTTCATCGACACACGAGCCGAGTGATCCACCGCTAAGAGTTGCTACAAATACAATCCCTACCTCTTTGTAGAAAAGCGATCATTCTTAACAGAAGAAACGCACTTTTTCCTGCCTCTCTTCTGTGGTGGTGTTTTTGGCATTGGCTCAGGTTCATAATCGGAGTCACTACTGTATTTTGAGATAAGAGCAGCAGTTTAAATTCTGGTGTGCCAAGTGCCTTTACCTAGCAATATTGCCAACTACTAACTGAATGGCCATTTCTTATTTCAAACCAATTCACAATTCATTCTGTAGGATTGGAACAATCAAGATATCAATTCTTACAGAGGTCAAGCTATTGGAGAGCGAGAATGTCAATATTTTCCTCAGAAGCAAATGGCTTGATGGCAGGCTAAAATTGTAGGTATCCCACTTTCATTCTATTATTTTTTTTTAAATAATTTTTATTTGGGCATTTCTAAACAAACAAAAGAGAAACAGACATATACATAACAAACACATAATAAACCGCCCCCACCCCCCCTACAAAAAAGAGAAAAACAGTTAATATAATTACTTCCTAATATTCATATTTCTTTAACATTATCTACTCGACTTCCCCCTCTTCTCTCCTTTAACATTGCATTGTTGAATCATTTTAGCAATTTCTATTCATTTTCTAATCTAATTATTATTCCTTAAACACAATATAATACTTCTTATTGTCCTCAAATTATTGTCTTAAACTTGTCCTAATCCTATTTCCATAAACATAATTCTGATATCTTAAACATATTTCCTAAACTTCCCCTAATTTCTTAATCTTTTGGTTAACCTCTAACATCATTCTACTTTTTAAACACAGTTTTTTTCTTATCAATCTTTATACAATTTATAAACTATTATTTCTACTCAGCAAGTAATTAATAATCAAAAATTCTAAATTTTAAGATATTTCTTCATATATTCCCTGAATTTGCTCCATTCTTTTTCCGCTGCTTCTTCCCTCTGGTCTCGGATTCTTGCAGTCAGTTCTGCGAGTTCCATATCGTCAATCATTTTCAGCTGCCATTCTTCCACAGTTGGTAGGTCTTTTATTTTCCAGTGTTTTGCAATCAGGATCCTTGCTGCTGTTGTGGCATACATGAATAAAGTGTGATCCTCTTTAGGTAGTTCATGGTGGATCATTCCCAGGAGAAAGGCCTCTGGTTTCTTAACAAATGTGTTTTTAAACACTCTCTTCAACTCATTATGTTACATTCTGGATTATGTTATGTTTTATAGATTATGTCTTAATAGGATGAGAGTGTTGGAGATATGTGCAAATGTGTACGGTAAATCCGGTCTTTGGGTGTTTGATTTTCGTTGTTGTGTATACTGTGTATATACGGACAATGACAATAAATTTATCTAATTATATATCAAATCCCAGAAGGCCTTAACCCTCAGGCCTGACCACCACATGTGATAAAACGTTCCATCTGATTTCTCACACTTCCAACACTTCTTATCCTGCAAATGATAGATTTTTGCTAGCTTAACTGGGGTTAGATACCATCTATATATCATTTTCATAATGTTTTCTTTTAACAGATTACAGGCAGTAAAATTGATCCCTCTTCTCCACAATCTCTCCCAGTCAGCCATCATTATATTGTGCCCTACATCTTGTGCCCAGTCTATCATAGCAGATTTCACCAGTTCATCTTGTGTATGCCATTCCAGCAGCAAATTATACATTCTAGACAAATTTTTTGTTTTGGGTTCTAACAGTCTCCAATCTTGATTTTTCGGTCTGAAAACCAAGTTTTTTATCCTGTTTGAATAGTTCGTTGATTTGATGATATTGTAGCCAATTTGCTTCCACTTTCATTCTAAGTTCATCTTTCAAGTTCTCATTTTGGTAAAGACTAGGAAAAAACATTGTTTGCCGTTCAGGATATTGTTTGCAGACTGGGATTCTTTTACCAAAGCCAGTCTGGTTTTCCTCAAACCCAGAGACTAATGACACTGAATAAGATGGTAGTCTGATACAATACAATTCTGTACTGTGCTACATCTGACAGAGTAATCACTCTGTTGTATGCTCCCACATGAGAAAACACATTACCGATAATACCGTAACATCTTCTCTAATAATGTAGCATATGAGAATTATATGCCCTACAATTGTAGATTTAGCTTCCAAGCATGTAATCTCACTTTGGGGTAAAATCCCAACTTTGGTCGGCCCTTCACTTCATCAAATCTGGCCCTCTTTGAAAAAAGTTTGGACACCACTGACTGATGGCAACCAGCTAACATCCATCCAGTTCAGGAAAGGAAGCTTTCTCTGCAGACTGTCTTGCCAGAGTAGTGCAGGCTCTGGTTATCTCCCGCTTGGACTACTGCAATGCACTCTACGTGGGGCTACCTTTGAAGGTGACCCGGAAACTACAACCAATCCAGAATGTGGCAGCTAGAATGGTGACAGGGAGTGGCTGCCGGGACCATATAATACTGGTCCTAAAGGATCTTCACTGGCTCCCAGTACATTTCCGAGCACAATTCAAAGTGTTGGTGCTGACCTTTAAAGCCCTAAATGGCCTTGTCCCAGTATTATAAATAATAATAATAATAATAATTTGAATTTATATACCGCCCTATGCCCGAGGGTCTCAGGGCGGTTCAGTATACCTCCAGGTTTTTCTGTCCTCCACCAATCATGGACCGTGGGTCGGGGGGGAAGAGTAGCATTGTTAATCAGAGAGGGTTGCCCTTTCAGGGCTCTGCCAGTACCAACGATCTCTGGCATTGAATGTGTTGGTCTGGTGGGTTGGTCTCCACCCCCATCGGTCAGCCCGGACACTGAGGTCCAGTGCCGAGCGCCTTCTGGCGGTTCCCTCGCTGCGTGACAGGGAACCAGGCAGAGGGCCTTCTCGGTAGTGGCGCCCGCCCTGTGGAACGCCCTCCCTTCAGATGTCAAAGAAAACAACAACTACCAGACCTTTAGAAGACATCTGAAGGCAGCCCTGTTTAGGGAGGCTTTTAATGTTTTATAGATTATTGTATTTTAATGCTCTGTTGAAAGCCGCCCAGAGTGGCTGGGGAAACCCAGCCAGATGGGCGGGGTATAAATAATAAATTATTATATTATTATTATGGTGTGGGGTTCCAAGGAGAGCTTGGCTGTCTGGCTGGTGTACCGATCACCCAGCGCACCAGTAGCCACCCTGTCAGACCTGCTGGAGGTGGTGGCGGGCTGGGCCTTGGAGTTCCCAAACCTATTGGTTCTGGGAGACTTCAACGTCCATGCCGATGCCACTCCCTCCTCACAGGCTCTGGACCTAGTGGCTTCCATGGCGACACTAGGGCTCTCCCAATTTGTTTTGGGCCCCACTCATCAAGCAGGCCACACGCTGGATTTGATCTTTGGTGCTGGCATAGATGTGATCATGCTCCCATCTGTGGAAGTGCCATGGTCTGATCACTATGCCCTGAGAGCCGAGATTGACTTTCAGCTCCTCCCCTGCTTGGGTGGCGAGCCTATTTTGGCTCGCCCGCGAAGGCTGATGGATCCTGACAGATTCCGCCAGGCTTTGCGGGACCCTGCCCCCCCTGGCGACTCATTAGATGACCTTGTCAAGGATTGGAATAACCGATTCTTGGCAGCCATCGATAATAATAATAATAATAATAATAATAATAATAATAACAACTTTTTATTTATACCCCGCCCTCCCCAGTCAGGACTGGGCTCAGGGCGGCTAACAACAATAAAAATCACAATAAAATACAAAAAGCAATTAGTTAAAATAAGTTAAAACCAGTTTAAAATGCCGATTCATTTGGCGCCCATTACCAAGCCAAGGGGAGGAAACCATCGAACTTAAGTGTCCGACCCGAAGGCCAGGTGGAACAACTCTGTCTTGCAGGCCCTGCGGAAAGATGTCAAATCCCGCAGGGCCCTAGTCTCTTGTGACAGAGTGTTCCACCAGGTTGGGGCCAGAACTAAAAAAGCCCTGGCCCTGGTTGACACCAGTCTGGCAGCCTTGTGGCTCGGGATCTCCAGCAGGTTATTATTTGTAGACCTTAAGGTCCTTTGTGGGGCATAATGGGAGAGGCGGTCCTGTAGGTACGAGGGTCCTAGACCCATTAATGATGAATTCAACAGCGGGGGGGTCGGGGAAGCCCATAGAAAACTGTACTTGTGGAAATAAGAAAGCCGAACCTAGGAATAGGATTAGGCCTAAGCAATGTTATGAAGAAATATATATATAAGGTTAAATGTATAATGTACAACGAGTATGGTCCCCCGTGAGAGGGGGGAGAGGAAAATAAGGCTTCCCACGGTGAGGGGGGGAAGCAATGGAAATTTAAGCATGCTGTTATGTGCTTATAAAAACCCCGGGCTCCCCGCACGAAAGTGCCTTTCTCCCGACACCCGTCACTCACCCAAATGCCCGGTGGGCACCGTGCAAGACCTGGGAATAAAGGGCCCCTGAGAAGCGATTCTCGGTCTGCTGTGCTGTGTGTTTCTCTCCTGTTTGCAGTTTGGGGAGGGGGGCAGAACCCCCCCCCCGGTGGGGCGTCTTCCGACAAGCACAAAATGCCCCCCCCCGCCGTCACACCTGAGGTGGGTAGGGGGCCGGTTGGGTCGACTGCATTTCCACGGCACCAATCTTACAGACAATAAATGATAACGCCACTATGGGGCGCTACCTCTGGTTGGGGGGGGCGCGTTCTGCTCCTTCAGGGGCCACTTGCCCACCTTGGGTCCCCTCCCTGCCCTCAGCTGCTCTCCCTTGCGGCTCCACGAAGCTGCCAGCCTGTGACGGCGGCGGCCCCGATCCCGGGGATGGCTGGCTGAATCCCTGCACCAATCCAGAGTCCCAAAGGCTTCCCAACTTCCCAGCCGCTGTTTGTTTTACACTGGTGTGTAGAGGGGCTTTTGAGGGCCAAATGGTGCTTCTGGCCCTTGATCTGGGGGCCGCATGCTGGTGGTGGGCGGGGCCAGATGTGCAAGTGGGCGGGGACATGCGCACACAGCCCCGCCTCCCATCCATTCAAGGAAGAGGCACAACCAGGGTTCAAACGGCAGGCATTTGCAGCCGATTGGAAGCTTTCCAGGAGGGTGCAAAGCGCGTTCAGTGAGGGGCCAAATAGAAGGCTCTGAAGGGCCACGTTTCCCCCCCCCCCACACACACCCAGGCTTGAGGTTCCTCCACCCCCTTTAAATAAAGATTGCATCCCCCTCTCCACCAAGAATACACCTCCAGAGTCTCACCTTGTAAGGGATCCTGAGGGTAACCCCTGACATTTCTATTTCGTGGTGATTGGTGAGCTACTTATAATGAAGTGGCTTTTAAATCTAAGCTCCTTTCCTTGACCCCGTCCACCATTACATCCAAGGAAGATTGCTTGAAATTCCTACTTGTGGACGCAAACCCTCAAGTTTCACGCGGGGTGGCCATTTTCATCTTGCAGGCGCTGAAACTCAGGACCCCTCTGACAGGCTACTACGTTCCAGCCCTGGTTCTGCTCCACTCCCTCTTCTTTATTTTAGCTAATTTAGAGATGTTACCCCAGGTTCTCTTTGCTTGCTTGCTTGTTTTTACATGCTACACATCTCTTAGTAATTTTAGATATCTGGTGTCAGTACTCAATTTTTGGTATTACTTACATCAGTGCAATTCAAAATTTTTTACTATTTTTCTAGGGCAGTTATGCAATATTGATTGAAATAGGTTTCCTGTTGCATGTCTTTGGTATTGTTTGTATGTTTTATCTTGCTGGGCTATGGCTGAAAGCTAACGCAATAAACTCTTTGATTTGATTTGAATTTTTAAACTTTTAAGCTTTAAACTGTATTTTAGATTTGTATTTTTAACTGTTTGTCCTATGGTTGTGTGGTTTTATAATTGTTAGCAGCCCTGAGCCCGGTCCTGGCTGGGAAGGGCGGGATATAAATAAAAGCTTATTATTATTATTATTATTATTATTATTATCCGTTTGTTATGGAAAAATCCCAGGCACGAGTCCTCTCAGCAACCTGGCCCTTCGGACAGGAGGTCCGTGGTACTACGGAGCCCAAGATGAAACCAACCAGCAACTGGCGCAAAGGACAAAGTCACTTTATTGCGCAACAAGTTCGAGTAACAGAGACTGAACCCTGAACAAAGGGCGACAGAAACTTTTAAAACTTCCCGCTATAACCCAGAATACAGTTCGAAATACATCACAACTATGTCACTAAAACGTCAAGAAAGGGTGGAGAGTACAACAAGATTAACATATGGGTAAACAGAATTAACATACAGGTGATGGGGTGTCAAACTCCGGCCCTCCAGATGTTTTGAGACTACAATTCCCATCATCCCTGACCACTGGTCCTGTTAGCTAGGGCTGATGGGAATTGTAGTTCCAAAACATCTGGAGGGCCGGAGTTTGACACCCCTGTATAATATCTTCCATGGAAAACAATGGGAAGCACCTTGGAAGTTGTGTGGCACCTTGGAAACCTGAGGATGGGTACTAGAGAAGGGATTACCCAGGTGGGGCATTTCCTCTAGCACCTGGTGCGTACCTGGTGTTCTGTTTAGGGGATTATGGAGGACAAGGGGTGACCTGGAGGGCAAGGGCAGCCAGAGTAGAATGGCGGAAACAGAGAGAAAATCCGTGGAGGCTACGATTTTAAATGAATTTCCAAAGGTTTAATAATACCGGTAATAATAATAATTTATTATTTGTACCCCGCCCATCTGGCCGGGTCTCCCCAGCCACTCTGGGCAGCTTCCAACAAATATAAAGATACATTAAAATATCACAGATTAAAAACCTCCCTGAACGCCTTCAGGTGTTTTCTAAAGGTCATGTAGTTGTTTATTGCTTTAACCTCTGCTGGGAGGGCGTTCCACAGGGAGGGCGCCACCACTAAGAAGGCCCTCTGCCTGGTTCCCTGTAACCTCACTTCTCGCAATGAGGGAACCGCCAGAAGGCCCTCGGCGCTGGATCTCAGTGTCCGGGCTGAACGGTGGAGGTGGAGACGCTCCTTCAGGTATACAGGACCGAGGCCGTTTAGAGCTTTCAAGGTCAGCACCAACACTTTGAATTGTGCTGGAAACGTACTGGGAGCCAATGTAGTTCTCTCAGGACCGGTGTTATGTGGTCCCGGCGGCCGCTCCCAGTCACCAGTCTAGCTGCCGCATTCTGGATTAGTTGCAGTTTCCGGGTCACCTTCAAAGGTAGCCCCACGTAGAGCGCATTGCAGTAGTCCAAGCGGGAGATAACCAGAGCATGCACCACTCTGGAGAGACAGTCTGTGGGCAGGGAGGGTCTCAGCCCGCGCACCAGATGGAGCTGGTAGACAGCCGCCCTGGACACGGAGTTAACCTGCGCCTCCATGGACAGCTGTGAGTCCAGAATGACTCCCAGGCTGCGTACCTGGTCCTTCAGGGGCACAGTTATGCCATTCAGGACCAGGGAGTCCCCCACACCCGCCCGCCCCCTGTCCCCCAAAAACAGTACTTCTGTCTTGTCAGGATTCAAATTCAAGGCTCTGCACATGCTCAGAGTTCAACTTGATACAATATATCCACTTGAAACTGAGCCTCGCGAGGGCCTGTGTGTGTGCCTGTGAAACAACGTGTGGGGAGAAAGGGGGAGCAGCGTGAATAAAAAAGGGGGTGTAGGTCAGCGGGAAAGCGGGTCCCGCACTGGCTGCTGCAGTCGCTGCGGAGAGGGGGGGGACTCGAACAGGGGTGTGTGTCCCCCGCCGAAGTTTCCCGTATCACGTTTCATTCAACTCGTTCCAGGTCTCCTTAGGGAATGCAGGTACGCCATTCACAAGTGACAAGAAGCAGGCAGAGCCATAGATTTCGAGAGTTGGGAGTTGGGACCTCCGGCGCATGATGGCCTGGGATTTGGGCTCGGAGTAGGAACCGGAGGGGTCTCAGTCTGCACAGGACCCTCTGCCCCAGACATCGTATGCACCAAGTCTGGGGCCTGATCCTGAGGAGCCCCAGTCTGCACAGGTTCCCTTGCAATAAGGATCAGCTGAGCCGAGTCAGGATCCGGAGCCTGTCCTGACTCCAGGTGCGGATAATACCTCCTTGCCGTCAGCTGAGCCATCACTGTCAAGTCCAGTGATGGCTAACCTTGACACCCCAGATGTTTTGGAACTACAACTCCCATCATCCCTAGCTAACAGGTCCAGTGGTCAGGGATGATGGGAGTTGTAGTCCCAAAACATCTGGAGTGTCAAGGTTAGCCATCACTGGTCTAGGCAAAAAGGACAATCACGGGGAAAACTGCATTACAACAAAGGAAGTCTACACCGTGAAAGATCCCTGAAATGAGATGAACATATATTTATATAGTAAAGGTAAAGGGACCCCTGACCGTTAGGTCCAGTCGTGTCCGACTCTGGGGTTGCGGCGCTCATCTCGCTTTATTGACCGAGAGCCGGCATACAGCTTCCGGGTCATGTGGCCAGCAGGACTAAGCCGCTTCAGGCGAACCAGAGCAGCGCACGGAAACGCCGTTTACCTTCCCGCCGGAGCGGTACCTATTTATCTACTTGTGCTTTGACGTGCTTTCGAACTGCTAGGTGGGCAGGAGCAGGGACCGAGCAACGGGAGCTCACCCCGTCACGGGGATTCGAACCACCGACCTTCTGATCAGCAAGCCCTAGGCTCTGTGGTTGAACCCACAGCGCCACGTTTATATTTATATAGTGATACTCAAACAAACAATATGTTTAATGATTCAAGAGCAGAATTGCTCAAGAGCAAAAATACTCCAAGACGTTATAAACTTATTCAAATAAATATAACTCAAAGAAACCTTCCAAATAACAACAATAACTCAAGATAAACTATTTGTTATTTGGCGTTATTTGAAAGGTTTCCTTGAGTTATATTTCTTTGAATTAGTTTATAACGTTTCGGAGTATTTTTGCTCTTTGAGCAATTCTACTCTTGAATCATAGACCATCACTCTCAGCTGCTCCACTACCGGCTGGGTCAGGAGAGGCTGAGGCGGCCCCTGGGTCCAGTAACCCACCAGCGTCTCCCAGAGACTCAGGTCTGAAAGGAGAGACCTGAGTCCTCGCAGGAGGAGGGCTCGCCTTCGGGCGAGGCAGGGTGGTGAGTGTCGGAGGATCGGGACCGGCCATTACCTCGTCAGAGATAAAAGGCTGCCCCAGATTGCTGGAGCAGCATTGCTAATAATAATAATAATGATAATGATAATAATAATAATACTACCCTATATACTCGAGTATAAGCCTAGTTTTTCAGCACATTTTTTGTGCTGAAAAAGCTGCCCTCGGCTTATACTCGAGTGAGGCAGGCAGTGGCTCCTATGAAGCTTTCCCAGGTTTTTTGTGGTAAAATTGGGTGCCTCGGCTTATATTCGGGTCGGCTTATACTCGAGTATATACGGGAATAGTAATAATAATAATAATTTAATATTTATACCCCGCCCATCTGGCTGGGTTTCCCCAGCCACTCTGAGCGGCTTTCAACAGAACATTAAAATACAATAATCTATAAAACATTAAAAGCCTCCCTAAACAATAATCAAATCAAATCTTTATTACGGTCCAGAGACCCAACAATTCATTACAAAACAATACACAATTTCGACAGCCCGCCTTCAGGTTTCACAAGCATTTTGTTCAGGCTTAGGAATAGGGATCGTTGGTTCTTGCAACCCCCGATAGAAACTTTGCCACTGCTAATGTCCTGTCATTTGTCCGGTCTTCCAGTAGGAACCTGACATAGTAAGCCTCTGATTTTCCCGGGAAAGGTACGAGCAAGGGTAATATCAGTTCAGCCCTGGCTTGCTCGAATTTCACACAGTGCAGCAAAATATGTTTTATAGAGTCAATGTCTTGGGCACATGAGCAGAGTCTGTCCTGGTATGGAACTCCTCTCAATCTGCCATCCAACACTGCAGACGTTAAGTCTGGCTTTTGTAAATAGCCTTCGGTAATTTGGAACTGTCAGATTTTTAATATAAGATGTTAACTTAAAGGCATGCCCATATTGTACTCCTACTGCCAGCGGACTGCAGACTGCGTGTGATCGATGTCGCAAGTCACTGTGTGCAATGTCCCAAAGTCTTTGTTTTAAAGTCTTTAGGGCACCTTCATAACCCAGGCAATAGAGTTGGGGGGGGGGGGGGAGACAGCCCAATAGAGGTGGCTTTTTTTGCCAATGTTTTCTGCCAGTTGCTGACATACTCCTCATTGTTCAGGTGTTGGTATAGACCCTCCCCTAGCTCAAACACTGCAATCTTGAGCCAATGTTTTAGTGCAGCCCACCATGCCTTAGTTGAAATTGGGCATTCACCAGCTTCTAATATAAGTATGGAGTTGGGGACACAGTTGGATACCTGAAGCAGAGATCGCAAGAATTTTGCTTGAAAGCCATCTAGCTTTGGCAGGTCCCCATTATAAACAATAATAATAATTGCTGTTTGCCTGATCCTGCCTGTGTCCCTGTACCTGACCTCGCCTGGTTCCCTGCTTCATTCCCTGCCTGGACTCTTCTGGACTGACCACTCGCCGACTCTTCGAACCCTGGACCTCGCTTCCCGGATACCCTCGGGCCAGCGCAGGTCGAACAGCTCTTGCCATCAGAAAGTTCTGAATCTCCTTCCTTGCCGCTCGAAGCCATGAGTTCGGGTCCTGCCCTCCGGAGAAAACAAGCTCGCTCCATCCTCCACGTGGCAGCCCATGAGATATTTGGCGATGGCTTCTGTATCTCCTCTCAGTCTCCTTCCCCCCCCCCCCCAGGGTAAACATCCCCAGCTCCTTCGACCGTTCCTCATCAGGCTTGGCTTCCAGGCCCTGGATCATCTAAGTCGCCCTCCTCTGCCCACCTTCCAGCTTGTCATAGAATCATAGAATCGTAGAGTTGGAAGAGACCCCAAGGGCCATCCAGTCCAACCCCCTGCCAAGCAGAAACACCATCAAAGCATTCCTGACAGGTGGCTGTCAAGCCTCTGCTTAAAGACCTCCAAAGAAGGAGACTCCACCACCCTCCTTGGCAGCAAATCCCACTGTCGAACAGCTCTTACTGTCAGGAAGTTCTTCCTAACGTTGAGGTGGAACCTTCTTTCTTGTAGTTTGAATCCATTGCTCCGTGTCCTCTTCTCTGGAGCAGCAGAAAACAACCTTTCTCCCTCCTCTAGATGACATCCTTTTATATATTTGAACATGGCTATCCTATCACCCCTGAACCTTCTCTTCTCCAGGCTAAACATACCCAGCTCCCTAAGCCGTTCCTCATAAGGCATCGTTTCCAGGCCTTGGACCATTTTGGTTGCCCTCCTCTGGACACGTTCCAGCTTGTCAGTATCCTTCTTGAACTGTGGTGCCCAGAACTGGACACAGTATTCCAGGTGAGGTCTGACCAGAGCGGAATACAGTGGTACTATTCCTTCCCTTGATCTAGATGCTCTACTCCTATTGATGCAGCATCCTTCTTAAACTGTGCTGCCCAGAACCTCCCAGCAAGGCAGAAGAATGGTGTCATTCCTAATTTAGGACTGGAAAAATGAGGACGGCAAAATGCCTGGATTGGGCTAGGTTGCCCTGCCTAGAGTCTCCTCCCTCCTCTCCTGAAGGAGATGCCCAGGGGCTCCGGATGCCATCTGTGCGAGGCAGGGGATCAAGCCGGCACTTGCCTCCGACATACCCTTTGCAGGCAGCGCACCGTCTTGCCTCTCCCTTCCTGCACGCCCCACCTGCCTGCTTCCTTCTCTGGCTCTCCCCTCCCCTGGCATCCAAAGCCAGCTGAGGGGCTGGAGATCTCTGCCCACAGCTGCCCTGCATGCCACCAAGCATTGCCCGAGGGTCGCCCCTGTCTCAGAGGGGCGGGCATGAACCATGCGCACCAACCAAGTCATCAAGTACACCTTGTTTGCCTCCTGCTACCTCTTCTGGGTGAGTCGAGAGCCTTGGCATGGCTGGCACGGCCTTGGCATGGCTGGCGCCGGCTCCTGTCTTGGCAGCTAGCCTCCGAGGGCTTAGGAGTTCACCAAGAGGCTGGGCTGCCTTTGCCAAGGCCTGGGGAATTTGGGGCCGGCTCCTCTCCCTTGGCACAGCCCCGACCTGCCCTGCCCACAGCAAGCCACAGGGCATGAGTGGGTGGCGTCCTTTTTCCAAAATCAGGATGCCACGAATGGCTTGTTTTTCTGCCCTCTCCAGGTGGCCGGTGGGCTGATGGTAGCCGTTGGGATCTACGCCAGGCTCTCCAAGGAAGGGGGTGAGTGGGGGGGCGCATCCTGCTTGGCGCTGGGGCTCCGTGGCCCTTAGAAAATTCAATCTCCAGGATACATTGTCAAACGCCTTCTCAGCATCTACCAACATTAGGGCTGCCTTTTTGTCTAAAACATTCTATAACATCTATTACCATCCTTGTATTATTTTGAATCTGTCTGCCCGGTAAGAAGCTGGATTGTTTGTCTCCAATTCTTCTCCCCTGGTTTTTTTTTTTAAGTTGCATCAGATTTTTTAAACTCCTCAATATTTCCTTTGTGTTCTAATTTTAAATTTCAATTGTATTTTAATCTGCATTTTTAAACGATTGTCTTGTGTTTTGCTGTGGTTGTATGATTGTTAGCCGCTCTGAGCCCGGTCTTGGCTGGGAAGGGCGGGGTACAAATAAAAGTTTATTATTATTATTATTATTATTATTATTATCTTGAGAGGGGCAAGAGGCTTCACTGGAAGGGGGTTCGGGGGTCTAGGAACACTAGATTGGAGAAGGGCAGCGTACAGGTGAAGTCTAGGTGGCTCTGCTGGCCCTTAAAGGGGAAAAGCATGTGATATGAATATTGCATAGCTCCTGAGCATGTGTGGAGTGCCTTTCCTTGATTGCTTACAGCTGTTTTTGGGCTACAGCTGGTTTTGGACTACAACTCCCAGAGCTGCGAGTTCAAAATCCCTCGCAGGCTTAGGTGATGCCATTCCTCTCGGCTGGTCTCTCACCTGGCAGGTGGGTGGGCAGGCACCCTACCCTCTCCATTCTGCCTCCCTCCAGGCGCTGTGGACTCCCTGCTGGCAGACCCCTCCGTCGTCCTACTGGCGGTGGGCGTCCTGGTGTTCAGCGTCACCTTCGTGGGCTGCCTGGGGGCCTTGCGTGACGTCCCCCTGCTTCTGAAGGCGGTACGTATGGCTGCCCCCCTCCACCACCCCTCAACAATGGGCAAAGCCTCCTGCTACATCCTTTGGTTTGAGGGTGCCTAGGGCTTGCCGATCAGAAGGTCGGCGGTTCGAATTCCTGCAACGGGGTGAGCTCCCATTGCTCGGTCCCAGCTCCTGCCAATCTAGCAGTTCGAAAGCACCTCAAAGTGCAAGTAGATAAATAGGAACCGCTCCGGCGGGAAGGTAAACGGCGTTTCCGTGCGCTGCTCTGGTTCGCCAGAAGCGGCTTAGTCCTGCTGGCCACATGACCCGGAAGCTGTACATCTTCGGCAGCACATATACTAAAATTGGAACGATACAGAGAAGATTAGCATGGCCCCTGCGCAAGGAATGAGAGCCAGTGTGGTGTAGTGGTTAAGAGCGGTGGACTCGTAATCTGGTGAACCGGGTTCGCATCCCCACTCCTCCACATGCAGCTGCTGGGTGACCTTGGGCTAGTCCCACTTCTCTGAAGTCTCTCAACCCCACAGAGGGTTTGTTGTGGGGGAGGAAGGGAAAGGAGAATGTGAGCCTCTTGGAGACTCCTTCGGGGAGTGATAAAGCCGGATATCAAATCCAAACTCTTCTTCTTCTACATCTGCTCCCTCAGCAGGTAAAGCGAGATGATCACCGCAACCCCAGAGTCGTCCGCGACTGGACCTAATGGTCAGGGCTCCCTTTACTCTACATAAAAGACAAAAAGCCAAGCCATACATCAAAGGCTTTTACTGGCCATTGCCGTTTGCCAACAGACCACACATCAAAAACTTATTTTACAAGGTATCTGAAGAAGTGTGCATGCACGCGAAACCTCATACCAAGAACAAACTTCGTTGGTCTCTAAGGTGCTACTGGAAGGAATTTTTTATTTTTTTATTTTTTTACAAGCAATAGAGAAAGTAATAAAACATAGATAACCAGAGACACGAAGAGATAAGATAACCAGAGACAGGAAGAGCTGACCATGTCAGATCACTCATCTCCTCGAAATCACAATAATCTTCCGGAATAAGTTTCCCATACACCGGGTCTGAAAACCCTGCCAAGCCTCTGCTGCCAGCCAGTGCAGGAACTACCATATTGGCCTGAATATAAGGCGCACCCCCCCCCCAAAATCCGACCCTGAAAAGTGAGGCTTATACTCGCAACCTGGCAAAAAGCGGCTTTTACGATATCGCTGCTAGAACAGCTGCCCTAGGTATATCTTAGCCAGATGTTCTGGCAGCCTCTCCGTCCTTGGAGGTTTTTAAGCAGAGGTTGGATGGACGGATGGCTACCTGTCTGGGTTGCTTTCGCTGAGATTTCCTGCGTTTCAGAGGGGTTGGGCTAGATGACCCTCAGGGGTCCCGTCGCGACTCCACACGGTTCTGATTATCTGCTCACCTCTTTCGCTCCCCAGTTTGCCTGGCTCTTGCTCGCCATCTTCGTCCTGCAAGTGGTGGCTGCCGTTCTGGGTTTCCTCTTCTCTGGTATGGTAAGCAAAACAAAACAAAAATGATGCCTTCGTTGCTTGGCTTTTGGGGCGACGGGAGGTGTCACGGCTCAGGGGTTGGGGCGCCCACTTTGCACCCGAAGCTTTCCCGGGTCCAATCCCCATGGATATTAGAGCACCTTTTCGGGCGTACAGGTTCTCTCTCTCTCTCTCTCTCTTTCTCTTTTAAAATTATTTTTATTAAATTTCACCGGTACAGTGGTACTTTGGTTCTCAAATTTAATCCATTCCAGAACTCCGTTCGGTTTGGTAAAAAAAACTGCACTTGGGCAAAAAAATGAAAGGCACAAATACAGGGTGGGTGACGCCTGGCTTGAGAGCAGTACATGTGAAAAGGATCTAGGAGTCTTGGTAGACCACAAACTTGACATGAGTCAACAGTGTGATGCAGCAGCTCAAAAAGCCAATGCAATTCTGGGCTGCATCAATAGGAGTATAGCATCTAGATCAAGGGAAGGAATAGTACCACTGTATTCCGCTCTGGTCAGACCTCACCTGGAATACTGTGTCCAGTTCTGGGCACCCCAGTTCAAGAAGGAGACTGACAAGCTGGAACGTGTCCAGAGGAGGGCAACCAAAATGGTCCAAGGCCTGGAAACGATGCCTTATGAGGAACGGCTTAGGGAGCTGGGTATGTTTAGCCTGGAGAAGAGAAGGTTAAGGGGTGATAGGATAGCCATGTTCAAATATATCAAAGGATGTCATATAGAGGAGGGAGAAAGGTTGTTTTCTGCTGCTCCAGAGAAGCGGACACGGAGCAATGGATTCAAACTACAAGTAAGAAGATTCCACCTCAGCATTAGGAAGAACTTCCTGACAGTAAGAGCTGTTGGACAGTGGAATTGGCTGCCAAGGAGTGTAGTGGAGTCTCCTTCTTTGGAGGTCTTTAAGCAGAGGCTTGACAGCCACCTGTCAGGAATGCTTGGATGGTGTTTCCTGCTTGGCAGGGGGTTGGACTGGATGGCCCTTGGGGTCTCTTCCAACTCTACGATTCTAGGATTCTATGCTGCAAAGGGGGGCTTATTGCATCCGCCGTATTTTCCACTCTTGATGGGCACAGGGGAGATTTCTGACTGTTCCTCTACTCTCCCCCCCCCCCCCGTGTCCCAGGTGATGGAGAAAGCCACCTTGCTGATGGGACAAGCCATCTCCCGTTACCGCGACAACCTAGACCTGCAGAACCTCATCGACTACATCCAAAAGAAGGTAAGGGGCCGGGGTTTCCCATTCCCGCAGGGGCATAGCGTGGGTTGCCGGTGCCCCGGGGCAGGGCGGCTGTTTCGCCCCCTGGCGGACCGGGCCGGTCCCTTCGCCGGCCAGCGTCCGAACAAGGGATTCCTCCTGTTGCTCCGAGTTCAAATCCCGCTCACTTTAAATAATCCGAGGGGGTGGGGGGAAGCCTTTGCTCCTGTTTATTTCTCTCCCCAGTTCGAGTGCTGCGGGGTCCACTCCTACAAAGACTGGTCCCAGAACGTTTACTTCGACTGCCGGGAATCGAACCCCAGCCTGGAGCGCTGCGCCGTCCCGTTCTCTTGCTGCGTGCGAGGCGAAGAGGTGAGGAGGCAGCCCGACAGGGCATGCTCAACCCGAACCCGGACACTGACTGGTAGAAGCCTAACTAGAAGCCCTTACTCCTAACTGGCATTGGGAGCCCTCACTCATAATTGGCTTCGGGAGCCCTCACGCCCATCTGGCTTGGGGAGGCCTTCCTTGATTTTTTATTTTAACTTAATACCATCCTTTTCAAAAGATAGCAAATCTCTATAGATAGATACCCCATTTTCCCCAAATTTAATTTATTTTGAACAGTTGGGAAGCCCTCGCTCTTAATTGGCTTCGGGAGCCCTCACTCCCAGCTGGCTTGGAGAGGCCTTGCTGATATTTTTTTTTACACTTAAAACTATCCTTTTCAAAAGATAGCAAATCTCTATAGGCACCCCATTTTTCCCACATTTAATTTCTTTTGGGCAGTTGGGAGGCCCTCGCTCTTAATTGGCTTCAGGAGCCCTTACTCCCAGCTGGCTTGGGGAGGCCTTGTCCCTGATCCCATGTGCGTGTAGCTAGGCACTCCTTACATGCACATACGTGCCAGAAGAGCGCTGCAGCCCGGGCCCACCTGGTCCAGCAACCTGTCCCCACATTGGTCAGCCGGACGCCTCTTCTGGGAAGACCGCTGGACACCCAAGGCACGGCTCCGGGGGCAACCTTCCCCGAACACCGGCTGCTACGGGGCAAAGAGTTGGGGGGCCGTTGGCTTTCGTGTCTGTTTGCTTGACGAGACGGGGGCCCCCTTTGATCCGGGGCTCCCCAGATTGTCTTATTTTCAGCCACAGCAAAGGTGGCATTTTTCCATCTCCGCCGTATTAGGCAGTTGGTCCCCTACCTCTCTCCCCCCGACCTGGCCACAGTGATCCATGCGACGGTCACCTCCAGACTAGACTATTGTAACTCGCTCTATGCAGGGCTGCCCTTGAAGCTGATCCAGAAACTCCAGCGGGTGCAGAATGCCGCGGCGAGGCTCCTTACGGGGTCTTTGCCGCGGGACCACATTCATCCAGTGCTTTATCAGCTGCACTGGCTCCCGGTGGAGTACAGGATCAGGTTTAAGGTGCTGGTTTTGACCTTTAAAGCCCTACGCGGCCTAGGGCCCTCGTACCTAAGGGACCGCCTTTCCTGGTATGCCCCATGTAGGACCTTAAGGTCCTCAAATAATACGGTAACATCTTAGAGGTCCCGAGCCACAAGGATGCTAGGCTGGCCTCAACCAGGGCCAGGGCCTTCTCAGTACTGGCCCCGACCTGGTGGAACGGTCTGTCGCAAGAGACCAGGGCCCTGCAGGATTCGGCATCTTTCCGCAGGGCCTGCAAGACGGAGCTGTTCCGCCTGGCCTTTGGGTTGGTTTCAGTTTAACCCTGATGTTTCATTCCTTTATGGTTTGATTGGTGGGCTACTTAAAAACGAGGCTGCATTTTAAACTTTAAATCGTATTTTAACCTGCATTTTAATTGATTGTTTTGTATGTTTTGTTGTGGTTTTTATGGTTGTTAGCCGCTCTGAGCCCCGTCTTGGCTGAGAAGGGCGGGGTATAAATAAAAAATTATTATTATTATTATTATTATTATTATTATTATTATTCGGAGCGGAGCCTCCTTGTCCAAAGGCAGTCTACCTCCAACCGCCAACAGTTATCCCGGAGGGCAAACGGAAGGCGGCGTCTTTGGGCTGTCGCAAAGCGGCCTTCATAATAGGCCACCTTGTTCTCTCCCCCCCCCCCCCCCGCTCACTCCTTGCAGGCCGTTCTGAACACGATGTGCGGCTACGGGACTCAGAAGCTGAAGGCTTGGAAGGCGGAGGTTTTGGTGCACACCGAAGGGTGCTTGGAGAAGACGGTCCGCTGGGGGCGCAGCAACCTCTTCTTGGTGGCCGGGCTGGCCTTTGGGCTGCTGGTCCTGGAGGTGAGCAAGGGGGGCGCCCGCCAAGGGAGGAGTGGGGGCTCCAATCTTGCCCCCCTCCCAAAATCAGCGCTGCAGGCCTACGCGCCGCCCTTCCAGCAAAAGCTTCCAAAGACAAGAAGGAGGTGGTTTTAAAAAGGAGGGGCGTTTCCAGGAAACGACAGGCCTATCCGGGTTGTTGAAGGAAGAATGGCCAAGTTTGGGAAGGACAAGCCCTGCTGGAACAAGAACCAGCATGGCTTCTGCAAGGAGAAGTCTGTATATCAGACTTTAAAAAAGGAGGGGGATGGATCCAGGAAATTACAGGCCTATCCAGGGAAAAGGTTTCTGAAGGCAAAATGACCACGTCTAGAGAAGGACAGAGGACGCGGGTGGCGCTGTGGGTTAAACCACAGAGCCTAGGGCTTGCTGATCAGAAGGCCGGCGGTTCGAATCCCCGCGACGGGGTGATCTCCCATTGCTCGGTCCCAGCTCCTGCCCACCTAGCAGTTCGAAAGCACGTCAAAGTGCAAGTAGATCAATAGGTCCCGCTCTGGCGGGAAGGTAAACGGCGTTTCCGTGCGCTGCTCTGGTTCGCCAGAAGCGGCTTAGTCCTGCTGGCCACATGACCTGGAAGCTGTACGCCGGCTTCCTCGGCCAGTAAAGCGAGATGAGCGCTGCAACCCCAGAGTCGTCCGCGACTGGACCTAACGGTCAGGGGTCCCTTTAGAGAAGGACAAGCCCTGCTGGAGCAAGAACCAGCGTGGCTTCTGCAAGGATAAGCCAAGGGCGGTAGTCCTGCTTGTGAGCTTCCTCTTGCGGGCAACTGGTTGGCTTATATGGGCCCCCTTTGGCCTGATCCGGCTGCCGCCGCGTGGCTCCTTTTACAATTCCTAAGTGGAGCCTCCATGCATAGAGCCGGTCTACCTTAAAACGGTAGAGAACAAGAGCAGAAAGGGGGTGCTGTTTCTCTCGGGTCCCGCCTGCGGGCTTCTTCCCTTTGTGAGGACAGGGGGCTGGACTTATACGGGCCCCAAAGGGCCTGATCCAGTTGCGACGGCCGCTGCAAGGCTCTCCTGAGATCCTTAAAGGGGAGTCCCAGGCGCTCCTGTCCTCCTTTCCTCGTTCCAGGTGGTTGTCCTGTCTCTCGCCGTGCTTCTGATCTACCAGATCGACTTCATCATCGAGAAACGAAAGAGCACCAGGAGGAGGAGGAGGAGCGAAAGCTGTCCAGCGAAGTGAACATCTTGCAAGACTGTTTTGCCGCTTCTCCCTCCCCAAGAAGCAGACCCCTTTTTTGCAGCAAAAACAAGGCATTGGGAAAGGGGGCACGTCTAACCTCCCCGCAGGCTTTGCCCGAACCCATATCGGGGTGTTATGCCAAAGAATCGTAGAGTCGGGGGCTCCCTGAAGGTCCTCTAGTCTAACCCCACCGGAAGCGAACGTTATTGGACAGAGGAATGCGTCCAACTGCATTCCGGATCGGAGGTTGGGACAAATGGGCGAATCCCCAAACTGCCCGGCGCCGATCCACGCAGCGCTTTAAAAGCTTGGGGGTGTCTCCTCGAATTCTCCGTCGCCCTTAAAAGCGCTCTGTACATGCTTGGAGCTTTTCCCTCCGAGGGCCGTGAGCGAAATAGCAACGGGCGAGCAGAGAAAGAGGCCCTCGCGGTCAAATGTTTTGCTGGAGAATAAAGGCACCTTTCATCATATGTGGTGGAAATCATAGAATCCTAGAATTCTAGAGCTGGAAGAGACCCCAAGGGCCATCCAGTCCAACCCCCTGCCAAGCAGGAAACACCATCCAAGCATTCCTGACAGGTGGCTGCCAAGCCTCTGCTTAAAGACCTCCAAAGACGGAGACTCCACCACACTCCTTGGCAGCAAATTCCACTGTCAAACAGCTCTTACTGTCAGGAAGTTCTTCCTAATGTTGAGGTGGAATCTTCTTTCTTGTCGTTTGAATCCATTGCTCCGTGTCCGCTTCTCTGGAGCAGCAGAAAACAACCTTTCTCCCTCCTCTAGATGACATCCTTTGATATATTTGAACATGGCTATCATATCACCCCTGAACCTTCTCTTCTCCAGGCTAAACATACCCAGCTCCCTAAGCCGTTCCTCATAAGGCATCGTTTCCAGGCCTTTGACCATTTTGGTTGCCCTCCTCTGGACACGTTCCAGCTTGTCAGTCTCCTTCTTGAACTGTGGTGCCCAGAACTGGACACAGTATTCCAGGTGGGGTCTGACCAGAGTGGAATACAGTGGGACTATTCCTTCCCTTGATCTAGATGCTATACTCCTATTGATGCAGCCCAGAATTGCATTGGCTTTTTTAGCTGCTGCATCACACTGTTGACTCATGTCAAGTTTATGGTCTACCATAAATGTAAGGTAGTAAAAGGATTTGGGGAAATTATATATAATGAGTTGGGGGGAAAATGTTTTAAATAACCTTTTATATTAAAAACAAACCCCGAAGCATTCCTTTTAGGAATTTTACGTGCTGAAATCCCAAGGGAGCAGAAAAGACTATTTTATGTATTGTTGTTGTTCAGTCGTTCAGTCGTGTCCGACTCTTCGTGACCCCATGGACCAGAGCACGCCAGGCACGCCTATCCTTCACTGCCTCTCGCAGTTTGGCCAAACTCATGTTAGTAGCTTCGAGAACACTGTCCAACCATCTCATCTTCCGTCGTCCCCTTCTCCTTGTGCCCTCAATCTTTCCCAACATCAGGGTCTTTTCTAGGGAGTCTTCTCTTCTCATGAGGTGGCCAAAGTACTGGAGCCTCAACTTCAGGATCTGTCCTTCCAGTGAGCACTCAGGGCTGATTTCTTTAAGAATGGATAGGTTTGATCTTCTTGCAGTCCATGGGACTCTCAAGAGTCTCCTCCAGCACCATAATTCAAAAGCATCAATTCTTCGGCGATCAGCCTTCTTTATGGTCCAGCTCTCACTTCCGTACATTACTACTGGGAAAACCATAGCTTTAACTATACGGACCTTTGTTGGCAAGGTGATGTCTTTGCTTTTTAAGATGCTGTCTAGGTTTGTCATTGCTTTTCTCCCCAGAAGCAGGCGTCTTCTAATTTCGTGAGTGCTGTCACCATCTGCAGTGATCATGGAACCCAAGAAAGTGAAATCTCTCACTGCCTCCATTTCTTCCCCTTCTATTTGCCAGGAGGAGATGGACCAGTGGCCATGATCTTAGTTTTTTTGATGTTGAGCTTCAGACCATATTTTGCGCTCTCCTCTTTCACCCTCATTAAAAGGTTCTTTAATTCCTCCTCACTTTCTGCCATCAAGGTTGTATCATCAGCATATCTGAGGTTGTTGATATTTCTTCCGGCAATCTTAATTCCGGTTTGGGCTTCATCCAGTCCAGCCTTTCGCATGATGAATTCTGCATATAAGTTAAATAAGCAGGGAGACAATATACAGCCTTGTCGTACTCCTTTCCCAATTTTGAACCAATCAGTTATTCCATATCCAGTTCTAACTGTAGCTTCTTGTCCCACATAGAGATTTCTCAGGAGATGGATAAGGTGATCAGGCACTCCCATTTCTTTAAGAACTTGCCATAGTTTGCTGTGGTCGACACAGTCAAAAGCTTTTGCGTAGTCAATGAAGCAGAAGTAAATGTTTTTCTGGAACTCTCTAGCTTTCTCCATAATCCAGCGTATGTTTGCAATTTGATCTCTGGTTCCTCTGCCCCTTCGAAATCCAGCTTGCACTTCTGGGAGTTCTCGGTCCACATACTGCTTAAGCCTGCCTTGTAGAATTTTTAGCAAAACCTTGCTAGCGTGTGAAATGAGCGCAATTGTGCGGTAGTTGGAGCATTCTTTGGCACTGCCCTTCTTTGGGATTGGGATGTAGACTGATCTTCTCCAATCCTCTGGCCACTGCTGAGTTTTCCCAAACTTGCTGGCATATTGAGTGTAGCACCTTAACAGCATCATCTTTTAAATTTTAAATAGTTCAGCTGGAATATCATCACTTCCACTGGCCTTGTTGTTAGCAAGGCTTTCTAAGGCCCATTTGACTTCACTCTCCAGGATGTCTGGCTCAAGGTCAGCAACCACACTACCTGGGGTGTATGAGACCTCCATATCTTTCTGGTATAATTCCTCTGTGTATTCTTGCCACCCTCTTCTTGATGTCTTCTGCTTCTGTTAGGTCCTTTCCACTTTTGTCCTTAATTGTGGTAATCTTTGTACGAAATGTTCCTTTCATATCTCCAATTTTCTTGAACAGATCTCTGGTTTTCCCATTTTATGTATGCGACCATGTTATTGGCCCAGAGATGGAACGAAATAAAGTCCTGACCAGAGAAGAATGGCAGATGAACTATTCCGAAATGGCTAAAATGACCGGAAATCAGGAAGACCAAATTGTAATAAGGAATGGGAGGGACTTATAATTTATCATAAAAAAAAAACATTGTAAACAGTTAAAATCGTTAGTAGGATTGGAGTAACACTTGTAGTTTAATGCTGAATTTTGGATACAATAGAGGTGTAAAAAAATGTGGATTATTATAAAAGATGCAGGAGGAAATTGTTAACAATAGGGAGGGGGGAGTCAGGAGATTCCTTGTAATCTTGTTTCTCTATGTTGCAACTGTAAAGTTTTAATCTTAAAAACCAAATGAATAAATGAATAATAAGAAAAGTTTCCAATGTTTGATGTTTTATCGTGTTTTCAATATTCTGTTGGAGCCGCCCAGAGTGGCTGGGGAATCCCAGCCAGATGAGCTGGGTATAAATAAAATAATAATGAGAATATTATTATTATTATAAAAAGAGAAAGAGATCCTCGCTATCCCAGCCAGGCAGGAACCGGACCTCTCAAAGCACCGATAAAACCTTATCTTGTGTCGAGAGCGACTCTCGAGTAAACTTATTGGTTGGTTATTTACTTAGGGGGGGACGTCCGTGGTCCGATCCGGCTGCTGCTGTTTCTTGTGGTTCCTCAGTCCAGCCTCCATGGGCAGAGCCAGTCTATCTTGGAAACGAGCAGGAGGAGTCGGGAGGGGCTTCTTCTCAGGGGGGGGCGTCTGGCCAGCCCCCTTGGGCCTGATCCTGCTGCTGTTGCTGCAGGTGCCTTCTTAGTTTCTTGCAGTTCCATGGTCGAGCCTCCATGGGCAGGGCCAGTCTATCTTGGAAACGAGAGCAGAAGGAGTCAGGTTCTGCTGGAGGTGGGCTTCTTGATATTCTTTTTTGGGGGGGGTGTCTAGCCAGCCCCCTTGGGCCTGATCCTGCTTCAGGTGCCTTCTTAATTTCTTGCAGTTCCACGGTCGAGCCTCCATGGGCAGGGCCAGTCTATCTTGGAAACGAGAGCAGGAGGAATCGGTCCTGCTGGAGGTGGGTTTCTTCTTCTTCTACTTCTTCTTCTTCTTTTTTGTGGGGGGGGGGGCACGTCTGGCCAGCTCCCTTGGGCCTGATCCTGCTGTTGCCGCCGCCGCAGGCCTTCTCCATCTCTCCTCCCAGAGGACGCCTCAGGTGTGCCTCACCTGCCTCTGCATTGCCATGGCAACCTGCCTCCCCAGGGCAACCTGGGCACCTTCCTTGGCACTGGGGGGGGGGCAGGCAGAGCGACTCGGCAGCCAGGCAGGATGAGCCTCTCGCCGCCGGAGCAGGACCTCCTCCTCCGGGGAAAGGGGGGCACCCGGCCCTCCAACCTCGTCCGGGTCTTTGTGAGCTCAACGCCTTCAGGTGCCCCCCAAGGGTGGGTGGGTGGGGGGCAGGCACGCAGGCAGGCAGGGGCCTGGTTTGTACAGGGCTGAGCTTCCCGGGGCCTCATAAGATCAGAGCTGGAAGGGACCCCAGGGGTCATCTATCCCAACCCCGAACCTGCCATGCCGGAATCTCTGCAAAATCATCCCCGACAGGTGGCACGATCATCGGAGAGTTTGAGATCAAATTGGAGTCAGCAAAATTTTAATTTCCTTTATTTCTTCCTCCTTTTTCTCGCCCCCCTCTTTATTCTTTATTTGTTCCCCTATTTATAGTTTTGTATTTTTGCATTTCTGCTTCACTGTAAGGTATATGTGGGTAAAGTTAACACCTAATTCTTTATTTTGTTTCTTTATTGTTTGCGTGATCGTATTTTCTTTTGTACGCATGTCATATGTATATTGCAATAAAAAAAAAACGAAACGAAAAACAAATTGGAGGTGGCTCAGTGGGAGGAAAGCACTGCAGGGGCAGCGTGGCGCAGTGGCTAGAGTGTCCGTCAGTCAGGGACTGTCAAAAAGGAGAGAGAGAGAGAGAGAGAGAGAGAGAGAGAGAGAGAGAGGATACTTGTAGTTTAATGGTGAATTTTTGGGATCTAATGGGAATGTAAAAGGGTTTGGATTATTGTTTTTTTTAAAAACGCAGGAGGAAATGATTAAAAATAGGCAGTGTTTTCTTTCCGGGGGGGGGGGGCAGGGGGCGCATAGCCCTAAACATTTTGTGAATCTTTGTACTTTTATCCGTTTTCTGTATTTATTTTCCCCAATTTGAAGTAGAAAATGGTGATTTTCTTGAGTCAAAACGAGAGTACCTCTAAACATTTTTTAAGGGGGAAATAGCACTGACAATTATTATTATTAAGTCCATGAGATTATTTGGAATCTTGTTTTTATTAGGTATGTTGGGTTATATCTGGTTTTAAAACTCCAACTGGGAAAACCAAATAAATAAATTTATAAAAAAATAATAAAAAGGAGAGAGGTCAGGGTTCGAGTCCTGACACTCGGTCGGCATGGAATTATCCTTGGGTGCGTGACCTGTTGTGGGCGGCTGCTGCCCCTCTTGGCTCGACCTGCCTCGCAGGGTCGTTGTGGGGAAGAAGCACATGGGCTGCCTTCGAGTGAAATAAATAAATGGACGCCCCCTCGCAAGCAGACAACTAGCAGCACAATCGTCTCTGATTCTTCGGTTACAGACATGGAGGCAGAAAGAGAGGCTCTGATGGAGGCGGCGTACCCTGAGGTCCGGGCCTTTTGCCAGAAACACGGCTTGATGTTTGAGGTGAGAACCCCCCCTCAAAAAAAACCCCACCCCTATCTCAACTCAGCGCCAGCTGAATGCACCTCTTTGAGCAGAAGGGGTGTTTCGAACACAGGACCGGGGGGAATCCACCCTTCTGGCGCACATTTGATGCACATGGAGAATCCTGGCAACTGTAGTTTTCCCAGGAGGGGTCCTTCAACAACTTCCTTCCTCTGCCTCCAAACTTGCTAACTCGTCCTCCCCTCCGAATCCGGTCCAGGTCATTGATTTGAGATGGGGCGTCCGCGACGTCACGGGCGCTGGCCAAGAGCCCCTCTTTCTGGAAGAGATTCGGCGCTGCCAGGAACTCTCGGTGGGGCCCAGTTTCGTGGTGAGTGCCGGCTTCTCCTCCTTAAGGAGGGCTCCCCGGGGGTCTAGGGGGGCTGCTGTGGGCGCTATGGGGCTGGGGAGAGGGTCCTCGCAAGAATCTCTGCCCCCTGCGATCAGAGGCAGAGATGCTTCTGAATGCCGGTTGCTGAAGAGAGGGCTCTCTGGGTTCGAATCCTGCTTCGGGGGGGGGGGGTGATTCCCATAACGGACATCTGGTCGGCCGCTGTGAGGACAGGAGGCTGGACTTAGATGGACCCCTCTTTAGCCTGGTCCAGTTTCCTGGGATTCCTCAATGGAGCCTCCCTGCACAGGAGCAGTCTATCTTAGAAAGGGCGGAAAGCCAAAAACGGGCTGTCGCTCTCGCCTCTGGCTTGGGGGCTCGTGAGGACAGGAGGCTGGGCTTAGACGGGGACCCTCTTTGACCCTCTCTCGCCCCCACCCCCAGGCTCTCCTCGGGAGCCGCTATGGCCCCTGCCCGGCCCCCGCGACCATCGGGGAGGAGGAATTTGAGGCCCTGGCGGCCCAGTTGCGGCAGGAGGAGCCGCAGGCTTTGCAGATGCTGACCCGGCGGTACCTGAAGGATGAGAACGCTGCCCCTCCGGTGTACGCCCTCCAGCGTCCCCTGCCCCACGGCGCAGAACAGAGTTTGGTCCTGGCTCTGTGCAGGGCAGCCCAGGAGGCAGAAAGGAAGGGGCTGATTGGCCAGTATCAGCGACTGCGCTACCACAAATCAGGTGTGTTTCGGAGGCTGGCCGGGTTCCGCAAGGAAATTCCCCTCCTCTAATTTGATGCATCATTTTATGATCACGATTGCTAATATATTTCATAATAGTAATAATCATAGATTATATACAGGGCATTTTTTTCAGCCGGAACTCAGTTCTGGCAGAGAGAATGATGATGATGATGATGATAATAATTGCTAATTGCTAATTGCTAATTGCTAATTGCTAAATGATAAATGATAAATGATAAATGATAAATCCTATATAATAAAGTGCCTGTGTCCCTCCGTAGCTTTCCGTCCGTCAGTGGAATTCGGTACTGAGCATGCTCTCCACTGACGCAGGGATTGGAGGGAGCGGGGAGAGAGGTGGGAAAGGGGGTGGAGTCGCAAGGGAGAGGGAGATAGGAAAAGGGAAGAGTGACAACATGCACGAACACTCAGAGGTCAATAGTGATGGGTTCTGGGTAGGGAAAGGGCTATAAGGGAGGATAGAGGTAGGAAAAGGGTAGAGGGGACAGAGGTAGGAAAGGAGTAGAGGTTCCACATATCTTCTAGCGCCCGTTAATTTAAGGGGCTGAACGTCCACTAGTGATAAATGATGATAAATGATAAATGATAAATGATAAATGATAAACGATAAACGATAAATGATAAAAAGTCCTTACCAGAGATGAATGGTTGATGGATTTATGCCGAAAATGATTGGAAGAATCAGAAATCATGAAAACCAAAACTTTAATAAGGAATGGGGGGAATTCAGGGCTTATTTAAAAAAAAAACACAGTTTATTTTTCCCCCCTCAAAAAATTATTAGGTTTTACAATTCTATAAGCATAAAACATAAATAGTGGTTAAATTTTCATGCTTCCCCTCTCTCACCTTGGGAAGCCAAAATCCATCCCCCCCCCCCTCTCACAGGAGTAAACATCTTCATTGTACATTTAACCTTACCATTAATTTTGCTAACATTGCTTAAGCCTGGTCCCAATCCGTGGGCCAGATTTTAAAAAACAGTTTAGGGTAACTCTCAGTTTCCTACTCATCCTATATAATAAAGTGCCTGTGTCCGTGCGCACGTTCTGTGTGTCCGTGGAAATGTGCTACTGCGCATGTCCCTGTCCCACACGGACGCAGGCGTTGGAGCGGGCGGAGAGGGGGCGTGTCCGAGAGGCAGCGGCGGCGCACGCGCGTTGTCAGTTGCGCCAGCGCCGCCGCCTCGCACGGACGCAGAGCCCAATCCCCGCGGCTCCGAGGCCTAGCGGCCTGGGACGGCCCATCCAACGGAGCGCCGGTGCTCCGGAAGCCAAGGAGGGCCGCCCCATCCTCGCCGCCGCTGCAGCCGCCCCCGGGGAAAAAGAAGAAGGGGGAGGGAGCCCCTCTGGCGGGATTTCAACCCGGGCCTCCTCGCCTCCTCCTCCTGGGGCTCTGCCTCCTCCTGCCTCCTCCTCCTCTAGCGCCCGTTATTAACGGGCTAAATTCACTAGTATTGAAATACTGCCTCTCAACAAAGCCCAACTTAGATTCGCAAAATTCTTTTTGAAACTTACCGGTAGTCCAAGCTGCTTGGGCATTTGTGATTCCAGACCGGGACGCTTGTCGGCTATGCTTTCCGCGGCTTCCCCTCACAAAGGCTCGCCCTCTTTTCCAGACACGCACCGGGAAATCGAGGCACGCCTCTTGGGCTCGGGGCCGGAGGACGAAGGGGCCGCCGTGGTCTTCCTCCGAGAAACTGAGACCTCCCCGGGCGAGGAGGAAGAGGAAGAGGGAGAGGATGCCCGACAGATGCTGGAGGAGCTCAAGGGCACCGTCGCCAGCGCCTGCCCCGGTTTGCTCAGGGTCCACCGGGCGCCCCCTGGCACCCTCCGCCCGAAGCCGCAGCCCAAACACCTCAAGGAGCTGTGCGACCAGTTTGTGGCCGTCGCCAACTACCAAGCGCTCCGGGGCCTGCGGGCACGGGAAGGGTGCCCAGGCGGTGGGCGGCTGCTGCAGGAACTCAGCCACCACGCCGCCCTGGCCAGGGAGCGGAGCCGCAGCCCGTGCTGGCGACCCGAACTGGTGGACTCCCTCTGCCAACGCCTGAGGGACAGTTTGCCACGGTGCCACCCTCCTCTCGTGGTCCAGGGGCCGCCGGGCTGTGGCAAGAGCTTCCTTCTGTGCCACCTGCGCAGGGCAGCTTGGCAGGCCCTGGGAGCCGAGGCGGTGGTGGTTTTCCGGCTGCTGGGGGCGTCGCAGGCCAGCTCCGGGCGCGACGCCCTCCTGGCCAGCCTCTGCCAGCAGGTTTGCCTGGCGCTGGGTCTGTGCCCGCCGGGCACCGGCGACCCTCTCCTGCGCTTCCACCACGCGCTCCTCTCGGCCTCCCGCCAGGCCTCTCAGCCACTGGTCTTGATCCTCGACGCCACGGAGAGTCTGGGCACAGGCTGGCTGCCGGCGGTCTGCCCTCCCGGGGTGCAGCTGGTCGTCTCTGCCCGGGACGAGGGTGGCAGCGGCGGAGGCGCTTTCGGCAGGGACTCCTTCGTGGTGGCCCCTCTCTCCGCCGAGGAGGCTAGCAAGGCTCTGGCCGAGGGCTTGGCATCCGCAGGGCGGATGCTCCAGCCAGATCAGCAGGCCCTTTTCCAGCAAAGTTTCTCCGCCGGTGGGCAGGCGCTGCCGCTGTCCCTCGCCCTTGCCGAGGCTCGTCGGTGGACGTCATACGCCCCGCTTTCGGCCCTGGCAGTCCCGCTTACGGCCCTGGAGGCCGCGCACCGCCTTTGCGGACGCATGGAG
Organism: Darevskia nairensis; assembly: GCA_034642065.1. Classification (NCBI taxonomy): domain Eukaryota; kingdom Metazoa; phylum Chordata; class Lepidosauria; order Squamata; family Lacertidae; genus Darevskia; species Darevskia nairensis. The sequence continues at coordinate 69,155 of JAWWNI010001097.1, forward strand.
GAAACTCACGGCTCCGTGTTGGTGGCGAATGCCCTCAGCTACCTCGCTTGCGCCCGGTGAGGACCTGTGTATGTGTGCTTTTTTGTGTGTGTAAATTGGATTAAGGTTTATACGGGAACATGCCAAACATAATACCTTTCCCCTTTTTTAACCAAACCAAAACTTTTATATATACACTAGTAGACTTTAAGCCCGTTAAATTAACGGGCGCTAGAACATCATGGAAAGCGGGGACGGCGAGAACTTGCTGAAGTGCTCGATGTACTTGGGCGCCCCGGCCAGCGCCGAATGGCCCTTCAGCAGGCAGCGCAGGAGGCGCATCGCGGCGGCGGCACTGGCACTAGCCAGGCCCCGGCAGGCCAACTCAGCCGCCACTTGTAACGGCCGCTGCCGCTTAGAAGTAAGTCCACGCGAGCGCGCACCCGCTGCTTCAACAGTCTCTGCGCTCCAATCCCTGTGCCCGTGGGGCACACGCGCAGTTTCGCACGGCCGCCCGAAGTCTCTGCGCTCCAATCCCTGTGCCCGTGCGGCACATGCGGTTTCGCCCGGCCGCCCGAAGTCTCTGCGCTCCAATCCCTGTGCCCGTGCGGCACATGCGGTTTCGCCCGGCCGCCCGAAGTCTCTGCGCTCCAATCCCTGTGCCCGTGGGGCACATGCGCAGTAGGACACAGGGACAGACACAGAGACACTTGCACTTTATTACTGTAGATATATATAAAACAAACGGCATCCCTGCAAGGGAGGCAAAGCTGGTGTCGGAATTCCTCTGTCTGATTTCCTACCTTCTAAGACTTATATAGGGACGTGGGTGGCGCTGTGGGTTAAACCACAGAGCCTAGGGCTTGCTGATCAGAAGGTCGGCGGTTCGAATCCCCGTGACGGGGTGAGCTCCCGTTGCTCGGTCCCAGCTCCTGCCCACCTAGCAGTTCGAAAGCACGTCAAAGTGCAAGTAGATAAATAGGTCCCGCTCCGGCGGGAAGGTAAACGGCGTTTCCGTGCGCTGCTGTGGTTCGCCAGAAGCGGCTTAGTCCTGCTGGCCACATGACCTGGAAAAAATGTCTGTGGACAAACACCGGCTCCCTCAGCCAGTAAAGCAAGATGAGCGCCGCAACCCCAGAGTCGTCCGCGACTGGACCTAATGGTCAGGGGTCCCTTTACCTTACCTTTACCTTTAAATAGATTAAACAACAAACAACAGCCCTGGGAGGTAGGCCAATCTGGTGTCGGGGTGTTCCCCTGCCTGATTTCCTACTTTTTTTGTTTTCTGCGCAGGAACGGCCTCTCCGAAGCAGAGATGAAGGATATCCTGTCCCTCGACAATGAGGTCATCTCCGAGGCATACCGGACACACCCTCCGCCGGGCAAAGGAGTCCTCCGCCTGCCGCCCTTGCTGTGGTCCCGCCTGCGCCGGGATTTGAACCCAGAGCTGGAGGAGAAGTGGTCCAACGGCTTCGTGCTGATGGGCTTCCTCCACAGGTCAGGGGCCACCCCTCTTCCTCCCCTCCTTTTCGGGGCTGCCTAGTAGGGGTCCGGAAGGAGGGTCCCGGTTCTGCCGCGAAAGGGCGGAGCCCGCAGCTTGGGACACCTGCTTGGCATGCAGAACGTCACCCAGGTGACATGCTGGGCACCTCCAGGTGTGCAGAAGTAGTTTAATGGTGGATTTTGGACATAATGGAGAGGTAAAAGATTTGGACCCCTGCTTGGCGTGCAGAATGTTCCCAGGTGACATTCCGGGCATCTCCAGGTAAGACCTGGCATCTCAACTGAGCCTGGAAGTGATATCGGAGAACATCTTGTTATAGAACGTATAAGAGGAGGGAAATATTGTATATTTTATTTTAAGGAGTAAGATATGTTTTTTTCTCAGGCAGAGCTCTAACCGAGAGGCATCAGAGGGAAACGATTTAAAATAATCGGTTCGCGATTATTATAGGCAGATAAAAAGAGGGTTTTCTCTACCCGATTAGTCTGTGGATAGGCTATAATAATCAGTGGTTTTTTTCTTTAAAAAAAAATGTTTAGGGGTACTCTAACACACACACACACACTACACACACACTACACACACACCATATTTTACCGTGTATAACATGTCCTCATGTATAAGACTCCCCCTGTTTTGGAGGGCTCCAACTTGAGAAAATAGAGGGATATTGCCCCATTGTGTATAACAGTGTTTCCCAACCAGTGTGCCTCCAGATGTTTTTGGACTACAACTCCCATCATCCCTCGCTAGCAATACCAGTGGTCAGGGATGATGGGAATTGTAGTCCCAAAACATCTGGAGGCACACTGGTTGGGAAACACTGGTGTATAAGACTACCTCCCCTTTTTAACATTATTTTTTAGTACAAAATTCCAGTATTTTACACGGAAAAGTACGGTACACACCACACACACACACACACACACACACACACACACACACACACACTTAGTTGGGGAGAGAGAGAGAGAGCTTTTGTTAAGTGATAGCTAGACAGACAAATGGTCTGGCCGGGGATCCGGCAAATTCCTAAGTCCCTCTTTAAACCAGTCCATGAGGACTAGCCCCTTGGTTTTGCTTTTAGGGGGTTGTAGCTCCGGGGTGGGAGGTGCCGGCTTCGTCCCCCGAATTGCCTCTCGAGGTGGGGCTCGGGACGCCCCCTGAGCCCGAAACCCCGCTACCCGCCCCGAGCCCCCCCCCGGTCCGAGGCTTCGCCTGAGCATCTCCCCGTCCCTCCTTCCTCTGCCCAGGGAGTTTTGGGCCGTGGTGGAGGAGCACTACCTGCCCCGGCCGGAGGACCGCGTCCGGCGCCACCTGCTTCTGGCCGATTTCTTCCGGGGGACCTGGAGTTGGGGGGCCAAGAAGCCCGTCGTGCTGCCCTCGTCCGCCAAGCCTGTGAGCGTTGACAGGAAGGTGAAGCTCCGGGGGCCCCGAGAGTGCCAGGGGGGGCCAGCGGGGGGGGGCTTTCCCTGGGTGGCCGGACGAGGGGGGGGGTTCATTTCATAATTTCATTATTTATTCTATTTCATTTCATTGAATAATTCCATCATTTTTTATTCTTTATTTTTCATTTCATTGAATAATTCCATCATTTTTTATTCTTTATTTTTTATTTCATTGAATAATTTCATCATTTTTTCTTTTTCATTTCATTGAATAATTTCATTATTTTTTATTCTTTATTTTTCATTTCATTGAATAATTCCATCATTTTTTATTCTTTATTTTTCATTTCATTGAATAATTTCATTATTTTTTATTCTTTATTTTTTATTTCATTGAATAATTTCATCATTTTTTATTTTTCATTTCATTGAATAATTTCATTATTTTTTATTCTTTATTTTTCATTTCATTGAATAATTTCATTATTTATTCTTTTTCATTTCATTGAATTATTTCATTATTGTTTATTCTTTATTTTTCATTTCATTGAATAATTTCATCATTTTTTATTCTTTATTTTTCATTTCATTGAATAATTCCATCATTTTTTATTCTTTATTTTTCATTTCATTGAATAATTTCATCATTTTTTCTTTTTCATTTCATTGAATAATTTCATTATTTTTTATTCTTTATTTTTCATTTCATTGAATAATTTCATTTTTTAACATTTCATTGAATAATTTCATTTTGATTTTTCATTTCATTGAATAATTTCATTATTTTTTATTTATTTTTAATTTCATTGAATGGTTTCATTATTTTTTATTCTATAAAAAAGCCCCGTCTTGGTTCCCTCCCATCCAGGTGACACCGCAGCCATTGTGGTTCTCCAGCCGCCTTCCCAACCGGAGGAAGCTGAGTGAACAGCCATTCCACCTGCTCCACGGCGGACGGATGGAGGAGCTGCGCCGAGACATTCTGGGTGAGCGGGAAGAGCTCCTGCCCCTTTGTTGCCCCTCTTTTTCATGGGAGAAACGTTGGAGGGGATGGAATAGGACAGTGATGGCTAACCTTGACACTCCAGATGTTTTGGGACTACAACTCCCATCATCCCTGACCACTGATCCTGTTAGCTAGGGATGATGGGAGTTGTAGTTCCAGAACATCTGGAGTGTCAAGGTTAGCCATCACTGGAATAGGACATCTCTATTTTCAGGGGAGAAGCGTTGGAGGAAATGTGCTTTCTCTCTCCCCTTGACAGGGAACATGGCCTGGATCTCCTGCCGGGTGGCTTCCTCTGGTGTGCAGAGTCTGGCCGCGGACTTTGCCCTATGCCTGACCCACATCATCTGCCCGGAGTTGCGTCTTGTCCGGGATTGCCTCCTCCTCCTCCCGGATCCCGGTGTGGACGGTGCAGAGGGCCGTTTAGGTGGGTCTCCCAGATGGAGCTGTTGCTCTTAAAACAATATCCACTCGCCTGGCCTTCGGAGACAAATCTCTTCCTTTCGGCTCAGCCTACTCTGCAGGGTTGTTGTTGCGGGGACGAAACGGGGAGGGCGAGAACCAAGGGAGCCTGAGTTGAGCTCCTTGGAATAAGAGACAGGTGGGTGCAAATGCAACAATGAAATAATAATCACCCTATGTGTGTGATGCTCCCCTGTCCCCTCGCCAGGGCCGGATTGATGTTTGATGCGGCCCTCAGCTCCTGAAGGTCACGGGGCCCTTTCTATGTCCAGCTGTCCTTTGTCAACAACAAATTGCCGCTGTTTTTTGTGTTGAATATATGCTAGATGGTCATTGATGGACCTCATAGGTATCTCAAGCCATTTGCGCATAGCAAAATATGTAATGGTTGTGAACTGCAATACAATTAAGGAGAAGTATATTAGTAGTGAGATAATTACGAAGCTCTAACTTAAAATGTATTTTTGTTATTCACAACAAACTTAATCACGCAAAAACATTGGCATTTGGCAAGAAAAAAACGTTCCTTTGGAAACACAATTAACAAAGACTCATCATCCGGTCTCTAGAAACTTGCTATCACATGAAACAATAAGAGGTGCAAATATATGATGCAAACTACTAAGAATGATAAAGAGCAGAATGTGGGCACCCTATACAGTGGTACCTTGACTAACGACGATAATGCGTTCCGACGCGATCGTCGCTAGGCGAAAAAATGCGTTCCGCGAAGCCCCATAGGAACGCATTGGAAAAAAATTCGTAAGTCGAAAAAATCGCGTCAAAAATTCGTAAGTCGAAAAAATCCTATTTAAAGCGGCCGCGACGTCTTTTCGCTAGGCGAAGAAATTCGTTTCCGGCGGCCATTTTGTTTTACCGGAAGTCCTTCGTTAGGTGAAAACGACGTTGGGCGAGTTATTCGTTAGGAGAGGTACCACTGTATATAGAAAGGAGCAAACCAGGGATATTTTAGGGAGCAGGCTAGCAGGCGGGGCCCATGACTTACATCACAGGAGCCGACACAACACAAAACAAAAAACAGTTGCTGGATTAAGGTTTTATTTCATTTGGTTTTTATCTTATATTTTGGAAATGTACATCCAGTTGTTGTCTTTTCCTTCAATTTTTTGGGGGCCCCCAAGAGAGTGGGGCCCTGAGCTATAGCTTGTTGAGCTTAGACGTCAATCCGGCGCTGCCCCTCTCCTCTCCTCTCCTCTCCTCTCCAGAACCGAACGTGGTCTACACAGAGATGCTGGCGCGGCTGGAGCCTCTGGCGCCCTCGTACCCGGGCGGCCTGATTGTGGGTCTGTGCCAGCAGTGCCGGAGCTGGCTTGGATCACGGCCCCATCCGTCCCTCGTCCCTCTCGCCGGCTTCCTTTACCCACCGGACGGGCCTCTGCGGAAGACGCTGCCAGGATTCCCCGAAGGTGGGCTTTGGGTCACAATAGCAGGAGAGCCCTGGCCGTCCCAGCCAAGGCTTCCCAAACTTGGGTCTGTTTTGGGACTACGGTTCCCATCCTCCATAGGCAACAGGACCCAGAGGTCATGGATAATGGGAACTGTAGTACGGAAATAGCCAGGTTTGGGAAGCCAGTGGTCTAAGTCCAGCTTCCTGCTCTCATATTGGAAAGTTTGTCCCATCTTCTTCTTCCTTGCAGAGAAATATTTGAGGTCAATTTGGGAGAGTCCAAACGGCTTCAGGGTTGCTCTCCTGTACCATTTCAGACACATGGTTTATATACTTATGTATGTATTTGCCTTGTACATCTATGAATATTTATTATATATATATGTATATGTGAGGGACGCGGGTGGTGCTGCGGGTTAAACCCCAGAGCCTAGGGCTTGCCGATCAGAAGGTCGGCGGTTCGAATCCCCGTGACGTGGTGAGCTCCCGTTGCTCGGTCCCTGCTCCTGCCCACCTAGCAGTTCGAAAGCACATCAAAGTGCAAGTAGATAAATAGGTACCGCTGTGGCGGGAAGGTAAACGGCGTTTCCGTGCGCTGCTCTGGTTCGCCAGAAGCGGCTTAGTCCTGCTGGCCACATGACCCAGAAGTTGTACGCCGGCTCCCTCGGCCAGTAAAGCGAGATGTGCGCCGCAACCCCAGAGTCGGACACGACTGGACCTAATGGTCAGGGGTCCCTTTACCTATTTGTGTGTGTGTGTGTGTGTGTGTGTGTGTGTGTGTGACCTTAGAATTCCTATAACAATAGCCTCCACCTCCTCCATGAATCTGACCACCCAAGTCGGTGCCCGCCCCGCCTCCTGTGGCAGAGAGTTCCGCAGGTGTTAGCCACATGAACAACAAAAAAAAACCCCTCTTCCTTTTCTCCACCAGCCCAGACTGCTGGACCCGTGGGGCCTGGTGGGCTAGGTGACCCACGCCAGAGCTGCCCCTCTGACCTGCGCCTGCGTTCCCCCCCTAATTTGCAGGCACCTCCGTCCTGGAAGCCAGCCCTGACCAGAGGATGCTGTTGGCCGGTGCCCCGGATGGCTCCATCATTGTGTGGGACACGGAGGATTTCTCGGTGCACCGCATCCTTCTCGGCCACTCGGGTGAGGATCAGATGTGTTTTTGCCAGACTGCCTGGTGCTTGCAAGGGGGGGCAGCGGGCGGGCAGTGCCACCCAGGATGGAAAGGATATTGGCCAAGATGGATTCCCCCAGCCTCCCACCCTGAGATCACCTTTCTACCCTCCGTTTCCTGCAGCAACCAACCTCCCCGCATTTCTGCATTGCAGGGGGTTGGGCTGGATGACCTTTGGGTGCCCCCACTCCCAACCCTACAGTTCTATGATTCTGTGGTTCCTGACGTTTGGGCGCCCTCTCTCTCCCCCGCCAATTTGGCAATCTTCCCGAATGCCAAATTATACAATTTATGCACTGGAGTTGACGCTTTGACGATTGACATAATTTCTGCCTTCCATCATCTTATCATAATTCCAATTACACCCCCGTCAGAAAAAAAACCCGAAGCCCTTCTACTGCAGCTGCAATTAACGGTGAATTTTAATCGGGGCGCACGGAGGTCCAGCTCCCAGGGCCTTCTGGCGGTTCCCTCCCTGCGAGAAGCGAAATGACAGGGAACCAGGCAGAGGGCCTTCTCGGTGGTGGTGCCCTCTCCCATCAGATGACAAGGAGATAAACAACTATTTGACCTTAATCATCATCATCATCATCATCATCATCTCCCGATTCCTTGCAGCCGAAGTGAGGTGCCTGAGGGTCTTCGCCAAGGGTACCCGCGCCGTTTCGGTCGCCCAGGATGGAACCCTGCGCCTCTGGAGCCTGGAGTCCGGCAGGGAGGAAGCCATTGTGCCCGCCGTCCCTGCGGGGGATCAGGTCTGGTGCCAGATCAGCGTGGACGACATACACCAAATTGTGTACTGGGTGTCTGGCTCAGAGGTGCGTTATACATTTTTTACAGCCTCCTTAAAAATATATATATACCATATTTTTCCATGTATAAGATGCCCCCTATTTTTAGGGACTCTAAGAAAACAGGGGGGAGATTGCCCCGTGTATAAGACGACCCACAGTTTTCCACATACTTTTTAAGTAAAAAAAAACCCTAGTCTTATACACAGAAAAGTACGGTGACTTTTATTAAATTCAGATTATTCATCTGAACAACCTTGAGATATCCATGACTTCCCTTCTTCTCTTCCCATGGTTCGTTATTTATTTCTCTCTTTTGGGTATATATAGATATTCTCACTAAATTCTCTGCTTCACAATTTAAAATACTCCTTTTTACATCCATAAGATATCAAGGGCTCCCCTTCTTCTCTTTCTGTGGTTCCTGTTGCATAACATAAACCCCTGAATATTTTACATAAACTTTTTTTTTAAATAATTTTTTTATTGAAAAAGCTTAAAATCCATACAGATTTTCAACAATACAACCAATTACATTTCCCCCCTCCCTTAACTGTTTTGTTAATTCATATTGTTTTTTTAAAAAGTTTTTTATTTTTATTTTGCATACATAAAGAAAAATAAACACACAAACGTACAGACATACAAACATATAAACTAATACACAGACCTGCAGACTAAGACTAAAATATGTCATTCTTATAGTTTTCACAATATAATCTTCACACATAAACTTATAATTTCATAGACAAATTAAGATTATTATTAGTAATATATATCCTAATATTATCAAAATTTCATTAACAATTCCTTTTGGAAAAAGATGTTAATTCATATTGTTTCTGCATGTTATACAATTGCATATATTCTTCCCCTATTGTTCAAATTCATGTTCTACCGATAAAATTTGTGTATGTTTATTCAAACCCTGCCAATGATTGAGTCTTTTTGTTTTGTTTCTTTTTTCAAATAGTTTGTACAAAGTTCCCATTTTGCATAAACCTAAACCGCCCATCGAAACTCTTCCCCGCAGGTGGAGGCCTGGCACCTGGGCACAGCGGCCCCCGCTTTCCGGATCCCGGCCGAGGAGCCCCCGGGCGGCTGGCTGTGCGCTGCCGTTTTCGTGCCGCGGCTGGTGGTGGCGACGGTGTCGGCGGGGGGCTGCATCCGCCTGTGGGACAGTCTCAGCGGGCAGCTCCTCTCCCGGCAGCTGCTGGGGGGTCTGCGAGAGGACGGAGCCCCCACCTGCGGCGCTTTGCTCCGGAAAATGGGCAGGATGGTGTCCGGATTCTGCGGGGGCTCCCTCCTGATGGTGCCCGCTCCGGGGCAGGGGCTGTGGGCGGAGGGGCCGGGGCAACGCAGCCAGATGGGTGGGCAAAGAATAAAATGACAAATAATAAAATTCTGGTTACAGTGGCACCTTGGTTCTCAAACCCGGAATAATAAATAATAATAATAATAATAATAATAATTTGTTATTTATACCCCGCCCATCCGGCTGGGTTTCCCCAGCCACTCTGGGCGGCTTCCAACAAAATATTAAAATACAATAAACATTAAAAGCTTCCCTAAACAGGGCTGCCTTCAGATGTCATCTAAAAGTCGGGTAGTTGTTGTTCTCTTTGACATCTGGTGGGAGGGCGTTCCACAGGGTGGGTGCCATACGTTTCCCATACGCCGGGTCTGAAAACCCTGCCAAGCCTCTGCTGCCAGCCAGTGCAGAAGCCCATCCTCTAAAAAAGCTAAGATGCTAGCCCTCATGAATCTAAAAAAAGAAGAGCTGATTGAAAGAGTCAGAGCAATTGGCCCATCCTGATCTAGGGTATTAGTCTGCAGTAATTAGTCTGCAGCAGCGGCCAGTGAATGTGTTTCATGGGGCCGGAGGGACTCTGCCCCTGGCCCCGCTCCAAGCCTGCCGCTCTGAGGCCGCCTTCCTCCCCACAGGTCTCCTCGGAGGGAAACAGCCTCTTGGAGAAGCTCCCAGAGAAGATCCGCTTCGTGGCGCTTTCGGAAGACGAGTCTCTTCTCGCGGCAGGTTTGGCTCCTTGAGATCTCGCCTCCCCAGGCAGCGGGTGGTTTTTAGGGATATAGGGGCAGGATCCCGATGTTTGGTGCACCTTAAAATCCACGCAACACTTCCCAATCCTTCTTCTTGTTTTTGTTTAGTCGTTTAGTGGTGTCCGCCTCTTCGTGACCCCCTGGACCAGAGCACGCCAGGCCCTCCTGTCTTCCACTGCCTATCTATCTATCCTCTATCTATCTATCTATCTATCTATCTATCTATCTATCTATCTATCTATCTATCTATCTATCTATCTATCTATCATCTATCTATCTATCATCTATATCTATCTATCTATCTATCTATCTATCTATCTATCTATCTATCTATCTATCTATCTGCCTGTTGTTGTTGTTGTTTAGTCGTGTCCGCCTCTTCGTGACCCCCTGGACCAGAGCACGCCAGGCACTCCTGTCTTCCCCTGCCTCCCGCAGTTTGGTCAGACTCATGTTGGTCGCTTCGAGAACCCTGTCCAACCATCTCGTCCTCTGTCGTCCCCTTCTCCTTGTGCCCTCCATCTTTCCCAACATCAGGGTCTTTTCCAGGGAGTCTTCTCTTCTCATGAGGTGGCCAAAGGATTGGAGCCTCAGCTTCAGGATCTGTCCTTCCAGTGAGCACTCAGGGCTGATTTCTTTAAGAATGGAGAGGTTTGATCTTCTTGCAGTCCATGGGACTCTCCAGAGTCTCCTCCAGCACCAGAATTCAAAAGCATCCATTCTCCGGCGATCAGCCTTCTTTATGGTCCAGCTCTCACTTCCATACATTACTTCCCAATCCTGCGGAGTCGGGTCTGCAAGAGTTGCCCTTTTCCGAATATTGCGTTGCGGTGCGCCCCTCGCACGCAAAGGCACGGACTGAGGTGCAGCGTGCATAAAAATGCAAATAACACGCCAAAACACGTCCTGCCGGGAGGGGGAACAACCTTGCAAAAATCAGGCAAAATTAAAGACAAATGAGCGAAAATTCATGTTAGGGCAGTGATGAATTTTCACGGCGACTCTCCATTAAATATTGCAAATTGATATTGAAATAACTGGAGGCTGGGACCTTATTATTGTCGGTCGCTCACAGAGCAAAGGCAGGGACTGAGGAATGTTAGGAACCACCTGCCTATGAGGAGTCTTTTGCCCATGCTCAGAGGCACTCTCGTTCCTACTGGCACTTCCCCTGTGACCAGAGACTTGCTTCCCAACAAAGGTCGAGCCCTCGTTCAAACCAAGCTCTGGCTTTGCCTTCCAGGCTTTGGGCGCCGCGTGCGAATCTTCCGGCCCGACCCGACAGGCTTCCACCAAGTCCTGAACTCCGATTTGCTGCACGGTGAGGAGGTCTGTGCGGCTGCTGTCGCTGCGGACAACACCACCGTGTTCACGAGCTCTCGGGGCGAGTGCGTCTGGGTAAGGTTTTAGCCAAGATTCCTGCATTTCAGGGGGTGGACTAGATGACCGCTGGGGGACCCCCTTCCAACTCTACGATTTTAAGAGGCAGAAGGACCGGCTTTCTAGGCCGGGGGCCAGTGTGGCAATCCTGAACCCACAAACACTGAAGAAAGCCCCACCAAATGCAGCAAAGACGCCTAGATGTGGCAGGCATACGGTTTTTACTCAGAGTAGACCCATTGACATTAACAGACCTCCCTCCTGTATGGAATTACAGTGGAAGCTCGGTTTCCAAACGTAATCCGTTCCGGAAGACCAAGACACCTGGCTTGAGAGCAGTACAAGTGAAAAGGATCTAGGAGTCTTGGTAGACCACAAACTTGACATGAGTCCACAGTGTGATGCAGCAGCTCAAAAAGCCCATGCAATTCTGGGCTGCATCCATAGGAGTTTAGCATCTAGATCAAGGGAAGGAATAGTACCACTGTATTCCGCTCTGGTCAGACCTCACCTGGAATACTGTGTCCAGTTCTGGGCACCACAGTTCAAGAAGGATACGGACAAGCTGGAACGTGTCCAGAGGAGGGCAACCAAAATGGTCCAAGGCCTGGAAACGATGCCTTATGAGGAACGGCTTAGGGAGCTGGGTATGTTGAGCCTGGAGAAGAGAAGGTTCAGGGGTGATAGGATAGCCATGTTCAAATACCGGTATATCAAAGGATGTCATATAGAGGAGGGAGAAAGGTTGTTTTCTGCTGCTCCAGAGAAGCGGACACGGAGCAATGGATTCAAACTACAAGAAAGAAGATTCCACCTCAACATTAGGAAGAACTTCCTGACAGTAAGAGCTGTTGGACAGTGGGATTTGCTGCCAAGGAGTGTGGTGGAGTCTCCTTCTTTGGAGGTCTTTAAGCAGAGGCTTGACAGCCACCTGTCAGGAATGCTTGGATGGTGTTTCCTGCTTGGCAGGGGGTTGGACTGGATGGCCCTTGGGGTCTCTTCCAACTCTACGATTCTAGGATTCTAAGTTCCAAAACGTTTGGAAACCGAGGCGTAAAGGGCAGCCTGCAAATTTAATAGAGAAATTGAGAAAAATAACATATACACTCAGCGGAAGGCGTTTGACTTCCGAGGAACATTCAAAAATGGAAGGATTTACTTCTGGGTGTACGGCCCTCTTTCCTTTTAGATCTCCAGCACACATTTGAACTGCTTCTAGACATCTTCGCAATTTTTCTCGGTGTCAAATACTATTAGCATATGATATCCATGTTTGTTAACTGATGGGGTTAAACATTTTTTTAAAAAAACTTAGACTGAGTTTTAGCACACTTGATAAACTTTAAAAAAATCCTTATTTCCTGATGAATAGCCTTTGGACTACAATGTAACCTAAATAGAAGACTATATTTAGAAAGATTTTTCCTCCAAAAGCATTTTATTTTAAAAATCCAATTTAAATCAAAAAATCCGATTTAAATAAAAAAATACGATTTAAATAAAAAAAAAATCGATTTTTTTTTTTTTAAATCATTGATTTTTATCCACCCTGACTGTGACACTATTCTCCCCAGGTGTGGCGCCTGGCCCAGGAGGGCTGGCTGAGGGACGTCTGGGGGGACAGAGGAGCACCCGCCACCCACCTGACTCTCTGCGGCGCTCTGCTGGTGTCCACCTCTCTCCACACGCCTTACCTCCGGGTCTGGGACCCCGGCGACGACCCCGCGCGCAAACTGTTGCCGCCTTGCATGGCCGGCGCGAAGTGCGTGGGTCTCTCCCGCGGCGGCGAATACGTCTGCTTCCCCCGGTCCCTCGAGAGCCGCGAACTGGTCCTTTGGGACGTGGAGGAAGGTGAGTTGAATCTGGGCGCGGGGGACGAGGCGGCGCGGCGACCTGGACCTTGACACCTGGCTTGAGAGCAGTACATGTGAAAAGGATCTAGGAGTCTTGGTAGACCACAAACTTGACATGAGTCCACAGTGTGATGCAGCAGCTCAAAAAGCCAATGCAATTCTGGGCTGCATCCATAGGAGTATAGCATCTAGATCAAGGGAAGTAATAGTACCACTGTATTCCGCTCTGGTCAGACCTCACCTGGAATACTGTGTCCAGTTCTGGGCACCACAGTTCAAGAAGGATACTGACAAGCTGGAACGTGTCCAGAGGAGGGCAACCAAAATGGTCCAAGGCCTGGAAACGATGCCTTATGAGGAACGGCTTAGGGAGCTGGGTATGTTTAGCCTGGAGAAGAGAAGGTTCAGGGGGGATAGGATAGCCATGTTCCAATATATAAAAGGATGTCATATAGAGGAGGGAGAAAGGTTGTTTTCTGCTGCTCCAGAGAAGCGGACACGGAGCAATGGATTCAAACTACAAGAAAGAAGATTCCACCTCAACATTAGGAAGAACTTCCTGACAGTAAGAGCTGTTCGACAGTGGGATTTGCTGCCAAGGAATGTGGTGGAGTCTCCTTCTTTGAAGGTCTTTAAGCAGAGGCTTGACAGCCACCTGTCAGGAATGCTTGGATGGGGTTTCCTGCTTGGCAGGGGGTTGGACTGGATGGCCCTTGGGGTCTCTTCCAACTCTAGAATTCTATGATTCTAATAATAATAATAATAATAATAATAATAATAATAATTCCTGCTTGGCAGGGGGTTGGACTGGATGGCCCTTGGGGTCTCTTCCAACTCTAGGATTCTATGATGATGATGATGATGATGATGATAATAATAATAATAATAATAATAATAGTTCCTGCTTGGCAGGGGGTTGGACTGGGTGGCCCTTGGGGTCTCTTCCAACTCTACGATTCTATGATTCTAATAATAATAATAATAATAACAACAACAATAATAATAATAATAATAATTTCTGCTTGGCAGGGGGTTGGACTGGATGGCCCTTGGGGTCTCTTCCAACTCTAGGATTCTATGATTCTACCTGTCCCCCCACAGGAGAGGAGCGCGAGACGCTGGACACTTCGGCCGCCGTGCGGTGCCTGGAAGTCGCCCCCCAGAGGAACCTCGCCTTTGTTGGGCTGGCATCCGGGACGGTGCTGGTCTTCCCCTTGGACTCGCCGCAGGACGTCGGGTGCATCCCTCCGGCGGAGAACCGGAAGCCCGTCTGCGCCCTGGCGTTGGCACGGAGCGAGGAGCAGGTGGCGGTGGCTTGTGAGGACTTGGTGCAGGTTCTGGACGTGGGCCGGGGGCATCCGGGGCCCCTGATCGACCGGCCGGCCTTCTCCTTCTACACCCAGATCCCAGGCGCCGACATCTCCTGCGTGGCCCTGCTGGGCGGGTACCGGGTGCTCTACGGCATGACGGGCGGGCAGCTGTTCCTCTACCATTGCCCCCAGGGCCAGGTGTTCGCCCTGGAAGCACATGGAAGCAGCGGCCTCACCTGCTTGCAGACCAGCCACGGGGAGGCCTGGGCGCTCAGCGGGTCGGCCGACTCTCTGCAGTGCCTCTGGGACGTGGATCGGTGCCGCTGGGAGCACCGGATGGCTTTCCGAAAGGTAGGCCTCCCCTCCGGATCCCGCCCCAAGAATGGCCATCGCCCATAGCTGTCAACCCTCCCTTTTTTGCGGGAAACTCCCTTATTGCAATGCCGTTTCCCGCTGCTATCCCGGATTGTTGATATCCCTTAAATTTCCCGGATTTCAAAGGAAGCAGCTCCTCTCCCTCCCCGCCGGCCAGGGAGGCTCCTCAGCTGCGTTGCTCGGCTGCCAATAAGGAGTCTGAGACCGACTGGGGGCGGAGCTTGCATGCCTTGCGCAGCCAGACCCTCACGCCCAACCAGACAGACAGCCTGCCTGCCGTCTACGCGCTCGCTCTTTCGCCCACCCGTTCGCGCGCAGCCTCTGGAGCGCAGGGTAGTGAGGCTACTTGGTGCCATTGCACCGCCCTCGCATGGGCATCCCTTATTTTCAAATCCGAAAGGCTGAAAAAATCCCTTATTTTCAAATCCGAAAGTTGACAGCTATGCCTTCGCCTAATCAGGGGTCAGCAAACTTTTTCAGCAGGGGGCCAGTCCACTGTCCCTCAGACCTTGTGAGGGGGCCGGACTATATTTTCTTTTGGGGGGGGGGAATGAACGAATTCCTATGCCCCACAAATAACCCAGAGATGCATTTTAAACAAAAGCACACATTTGACTCATGTAAAAACACGCTGATTCCTGGACCGTCTGTGGGCCAGATGGAGAAGGCGATTGGGCCGCATCCGGCCCCCGGATCCTATGCGTGACATGAGCGCCCAAGGAATCTGTCCCCCTGCCTGATTCCCAAACATTGTGGCCGATAGCCTCCTTCCAGGAATTCATCCCGCCATGTTTCGCTGCCATCCAGTGGCAGGGAGTTCCACAGCTCCCCTCCGCCTCTCTCAAAACCCCTTTTCCATGTGTGTTCTTCATTCCCAGGAAGGTTCCTTCTCGCAAGGCGTGCTCTGCGCCTGCTTCTCGAGGGACGACCAGCTGCTCTTCACGGCCTCCCTGGATCAGTGCGTGACGGTGTGGGATGTCTCGTCCGGTGAGCGAGCCCGCCTGCCGTCTTTGAACTGGCTTCCCCCGTTGAGTCTCCAGCTGTTTTTGGACTACAATAGCCAGCAGGACCAGCGGATATTATTATTATTATTAATTGAATTTATATACCGCCCTAAAAGGGACGCGGGTGGCGCTGTGGGTTAAACCACAGAGCTTAGGGCTTGCCGATCGGAAGGTCGGCAGTTCGAATCCCCGCAACGGGGTGAGCTCCCATTGCTCGGTCCCTGCTCCTGCCCACCTAGCAGTTCGAAAGCACGTCAAAGTGCAAGTAGATCAATAGGTACCACTCTGGCGGGAAGGTAAATGGCTCTTCCGTTTAGAAAACACCTGAAGGCAGCCCTGTTTAGGGAAGTTTTTAATCTGTGATGTGTTAATGTATTTTAATGGTTGCTGGAAGCCGCCCAGAGTGGCTGGGGAGACCCGGCCAGATGGGCGGGGTACAAATAATAATAAATTATTATTATTATTATTATTATTATTATTATTATTATTATTATTATTCTGTGCACTGCTCTGGTTCGCCAGAAGCAACTTAGTCATGCTGGCCACATGACCCGGAAGCTGTACGCCGGCCAATAAAGCGAGATGAGCACCGCAATCCCAGAGTCGTTCACGACTGGACCTAACGGTCAGGGATCCCTTTACCTTTACTGCCCTATACTTGGAGGGTCTCAGGGCGGTTCACAGAATAAATGAATGGGAATTGCGGGATGATGGGAACTGCCAGGGACCCGAGTTTGAGAAACCCTAGGTAGGCAATACTGAGCTAACTTGGAATGAGGCAGACATACATGGGGAACTTTTCACAGTATGTTTCTTGGCACCCCCAGGGGCCCTGTTGGCCGTCCAGCTTGTGCACGCAAGGGTGACCAGGATCGTGCCGACGCTGGACGGCTTCGTGGCGGCGACAAGACTCGGCTACCTCATCCGGGAGAGGTTCCTCCACCCGCCGTCCACCAGCTCTCGCTACGACCCGCTGGGCGGCATCAGAGCCACGTGCAGAGTGACGTCTCGGAGGACCGGCGGAGAGGAGGATGAGGACGTCCCCGGCGGGCAGCCGGGGCGCCGAGGGGACCAGGCACCCCACGCCGGGCACAGCCACCCCGACAACAAGCTCTCGCAGATTTGCAGGATTGTGTAAGGGGCTGGGACTTTGAGGGAGCTGGGGGCAAGGCCACTTTCTGCTCAGTGCTGCTATATTACCGCAGGAGACCAATTCTGGCCCTATTGCACTGGCCGCTGGTTTGTTTCCGGGGCCAGGAAGCCCAAATGCTTGTTTATGAAGCTATTGTTTTACCAACCTTACTGTATGCTTGTGAAACATGGACCACTTATAAACGCCATCTCCAACTCCTCGAAAGATTCCATCAACGTTGTCTCCGAAAATTTTTACACATCACTTGGGAGGACAGGTGAACTAATATCAGTGTATTGGAAGAAGCAAAGATCACCAGTGTCGAAGCAACATCAACTTCGTTGGACTGGTCATGTTGTGCGGATGCCTGATTATTGTCTTCCAAAGCAGCTACTCTATTCCGAACTTAAAAATGGAAAGCGTAATGCTGGTGGTCAACAAAAGAGGTTTAAAGACTCTCAAGGAAAATCTTTAAAAATGTAGTATAAGCACCGATAACTGGGGAACACTGGCCTGCGAGCGCTCCAGTTGGAGAACAGCCTTTCCCAAAGGTGTCATGGGCTTTGAAGACACTCGAACTCAGAACGCAGGGGAGAAATGTGCTAAGAGGAAGGCACGCTTGGGAAACCCTCACCGGGATCAACTCCCGCCCGGGAACCAATGTCCCCACTGTGGAAGGACATGTGGATCCAGAACTGGCCTCCACAGTCACTTCTGCCTCTTTCCATTTTGGGGCCAGTAACATTCTTGCCGCTGTAGTCGCATACATGAATAAATTTCTATACAATTTAGGTAGTTCTGTTCTTATAATTCTCAAAATAATTTCCCTACCTCTGTGGCCCATCTGCCCCTTTCCTACCTCTGTGGCCCATCTACCCCTTTCCTACATCTGAGGTCCCTCTACTCCTTTTCTACTTCTGTCCCCTCTACCCTTTTCCTACCTCTATCCTCCCTTATAGCCCTTTCCCTACCCAGAACCCATCACTCTTTACCTCTGAGTGTTCGTGCATGTTGTCACTCTTCCCTTTTCCTATCTCCCTCTCCCTTGCGACTCCGCCCCCTTTCTCACCTCTCTCCCCGCTCCCTCCCCCCCCTCTCTACTGCTCCTCTTTGCCCGGGCCCGCTCTAGGCTCTCTACCTCTCTCTCCCTTTTCCGGCTTCCCCCTTCCTCCCTCCCATCCGGGGCTTTTTTTTTGTGGTCCGGTCCCTTTCCCCTTCCGGCCGCCTCCCTCACCCCCTCGCCAGGAAGGTTCCGGCTGCCTTCCCGTTCCCGCTCCCCGCCCACCCTTCTTAGATCCAAAGCCAGGCTGAGGACGTCGTTGAGGACGACGTGCTTGCGTGGTGACGCAAGCGCGCGCGGCCAGGCTCCGGAGAGAGAGAGCGCGCGCGCGGCCGCGGGGGGCTGAGGGGAGGCGGAGGCGCCCCAACATGGCGGCGGGGGGCGGCGGCGGCGGCGGCCGGGGGAGCAGCGGCGGCGGAGGGCCCAGGATGGGGGGCAGGATGGGGGGGGCGGCGCCCCCCACCTCGGAGAAGCTCCCCGTCCACGTAAGTCGGGGGGGGGAAGGGGGCCACACAGAGGAGTGGGGCCCTCCCACAAAAAAGACAACCCCCCCAATATGGGGTGGGGTGGGAGTGGGGGGTCTCCTTGGTGGGGGTCCCCCTCCTGCGGGGGGGGTGACTAGGCACAGAGACACCCCCACCCCACCCCACCTCAGCTCTTGCTTAGGGAAAAGACAACCCCCCCAATATGGGGTGGGAGTGGGGTCTCTCTGGTGGGGGGGCTGAATAGGCACAGAGACACCCCCCCATCCCACCTCAGCTCTTGTTTAGGGAAAAGACAACACCCCCAATATGGGGTGGGAGTGGGGTCTCTCTGGTGGGGGTCCCCCTCCTGCGGGGGGGGCTGAATAGGCACAGAGACACCCCCCACCCCTAGGGAAAAGACTCCCCCTCCCTCCCAAGGAAAGGCTGCATCATCAGGCATTGGCAGGAAAAAGGACCTGAACAAAAAACAGCCCCCACCCACCCCCCAAAAAAAGGAAAAAGAAAAGGTTTCCTTACCTCTCTTCCTCCTCCTTTGCAAGGGGGGGGGCAAAGAAGGATGGAGGCGAGAGATTTTTTTTTTTTTGCGCTCTCTTCCCCCTGCAAGGAGAAGTTTGCAAATATGTCTTGACAGCGGCTGACAACCGCCGTGTGCCTCTTAATTTTGTTTTTTTTGTTGTTTTAATTTTGTGTTTTTGTGTTGTGGTTTTATAGGGTGGGCTGCCCCGAGTTTCTCCTCCTCCTCCTCTACTAATAATAATCATTTATTATTTGTACCCCACCCATCTGGCCGGGTCCCCCCAGCCACTCTGGGCGGCTAGCTGGATGCATGCATTAGATGCATTAGATAAAATACAATTATTGTATTTTAATGCTCTGTTGGAAGCCGCCCAGAGTGGCTGGGGAAACCCAGCCAGATGGGTGGGGTATAAATAATAAATTATTATTATGAGCCCCACCCCATTGAGTGTATTATTATTGTTAATAGCTGCATGTGACCCCACTCAATTGAGTATATTATGATTATTGTTATTGTTATGATAAATAATAGCTGCATGCATTCAACGACC
This sequence comes from Darevskia nairensis, assembly GCA_034642065.1. Taxonomy (NCBI): domain Eukaryota; kingdom Metazoa; phylum Chordata; class Lepidosauria; order Squamata; family Lacertidae; genus Darevskia; species Darevskia nairensis. The sequence continues at coordinate 88,597 of JAWWNI010001097.1, forward strand.
CCCACCCCATTGAGTATCTACTTAATCTTATTCTTCTGACTAATAATAGCTGCATGCATTCGACCAGCCCCATTGCAGACTTCCTTGCAAAAGCCCCTTCCCCAAACACCCCTCTCCAATTCCTTTGCATTATTATATTGTTGTAAACACCCCCCACCCTAATACTTCCCCCTCTCCAGCTTTTTCTTCCTTTCCACATAATAATAATAACAGTAGTAGTAGTAGTTATTGTTATTACCATATGCCGCCCATCTGACTGGGTTGCCATAGCCTCTCTGGGCGGCTTCCAGCAAATTACAAAACATTAAAACATCAGACATTGAAAGCTTCCCTAATGCATCCCAGTCCCTTTTCGGTAGATAAATGTGTGTGGGGTGTGTGTGTGTGTTTATCTAACAGAGGTAGAATCGCAGAATTGTAAATTGGCAAGGGACCCCTGAGGTTCATCCAGCCCAGCCCCCTGCAATGCAGGAAACCTTTGGCGAACTCGGGACTCGAACCCACAACCCTGAGATTGAACGTTTCTTGTGATACCTTGAACTCACCTCTCGCTTTCTCCTGTTGGTTGGCATTATGGATAATAGATGCAGGCGTTACCTGACACCCCCCCTAACCCTCCTTTCTTTGCCTCCCCCCCAAATACATCGGTTTGCATCCAGCTTAGTTCTACCCCCTAAGATTAATGGAACCAAGCGAGGTATGCCCATTAATTTCAACGGCGCTACTCTTGAGTATAAGTCGTTTGGGGTGCAACCTGAATTATGTATATACCCGCATTAAAGGACACTCATTCGGAAACCTTCCTCTCTGGCTTCTTCCAATACCACTTGGAAATTCAGCTTTCAAGTAATTTAAAAAAAGGGGGGGGATACCTTTAATATGGCTAAATGTTGCGTCCACGTGTACACGGAATTATTTCAATTCATTCCCGTAGGGAGAACCCAGTGTTTGAAACAGCTGATGGGGACATATTGTGTGGTTGCTGCTGTTAAACATATACAGGAAAGCTATAATTTACGTGGGGAGTTGCGTTCTGGGGGGGGGGGGGTCGGGCCCCAAGCCAAAACTGCGTATACTCAGGACGCATTGGGTTCAAGGGTGGGTGGGATTGCCAAAGGGGGGGGAAGGTTATTGGGCTGGTGTTGTTTTTATTTTGGTTATGTATTTTGTGGCTTTGTAGTCTGATTTTATTCTGTGAACCGCCCTGAGACCTGTGGATATAGGGTGGTATAATAATAATATTATTATCTCCCCTCCACTGGAAACCCACCCATTTTCCACCCCACCTTTTATTTATTTTGTACTTTTGCATTTTTTAATTGCGCATATAGCTGAATTATGCACAAGTCGAACGTGCGCCAATTGCGGGACGACGCGTTTAAAACGTTGGGTTCCCCCCCTCCCCATTAGTCTTTCTATTTAACTTTATTTTTCACATTGTAAACCCCCTCTGAAGGCCTGGCCCCACTTTCCTGGGAGTAAGCCCCACGGAACTCAGGAGGACCTGCCGCAGAGTAGGCGCGGCCGGTGCCGAGCCGCAAGAACGCCGATCCGAGTAAATACAGTCGCCAGAGAAGCGATCCTGGACCGTAAAGAATTAAAGAGATTTTCAGCCGAGCGCGCATAGATATATTTCCTCCCCCCCCCCACCTCAAAATGCAGATGTAGCTGCAGAGAGCGGACCGATTTATCTGCCAGTTTCTTGCACGTTTAATCTGGATTACTTCCAGACCGATCCTGCGAGCACTTACTCAGCAGTTTGCGGCCGCCATAGAGTGGGGCTTGCTTGGCGAGGATTTGCGGGTGAGGATTTGCAGCCTCGTGAGAAGGGACCTTGGGGGGGGGGGACAAGAGGCAGGTTCGGTTTGGCCTCAGCCGGGAAGGGGGAGCCAAAGCCTAGCGGGCAGGGGGCAGCCACCTCACAGCCCTGCCTGAAAGCGGAGGCTGCTCTCTCCCCGAACCCCTGCGATACTCGCACCCGACCCCCTCCCTAGACGCGGTTCAGAGCTGCCAACTCCCCATTCCTGTCAGGAATCTGTGGCCCCCTCTCCCGCTTCCCTCCCATCAACAGTGTGGCCTAGTGGTTAAAGCAGGCACCCCCTCCCAAACTCTGCCCTCCAGCTGTTTTGGGACTACAATTCCCATCATCCCCAACCGCTGGTCCTGTTAGCTAGGGATGAGGGGAGTTGTAGTCCCAAAACAGCTGGAGGGCCGAGTTGGGGGGTGCCTGCTCTAACCATTAGGCCACACTGTTGATGTGGGTTAGGGTCTCCAACTAGCACCCCAGAGGCCAGGGGTTTCAATGCCTGGCGCCGTGTTGTGTTTTAATTTGTGGAGCGGCTGGGGTTAACCCAGTCAGATAGGCGGCATATAAGTGACAAATTATTATAATTATTATAATTATTATAATTATTATTACCACATCTCAGCTGACTGGGTAGCCTTGGGGGCGAGTCACTGTCTTCCAGCTTACCACGGGGTTGTTGTGAGGATAAAATTGGGAGAATTATTTTCTCGGAAATGGACAGGCCTCCTTTCATACCCCTCCTCAAACCTCCTTCCTGGTTCCCTACATTCATGCCTGCATTCCCAGTCCTGACCCTGCAACCTTCTGCCTGCAAAGCCCTTCTAAGATTCTAGTCCTCATGCGTCTGAATTTATTATTATTATTATTTTAAAAATTATTGGGGTTTTGTGCGTGTGTGTGTGTTACAAAGTGAAACGACGATGCTTCTGAATTTAAAGGGCTGACATAAACGGGAAGCTAGTCCGACCGAACGCCGACCCATCTTGCTCGGTGCTGTCTACACGGGCCGGCAGCAGGGGCTCACCAGGGATTCAGGCGGGGGTACCGGGAGATGCCGTTGGAGGCTGAACCCGCACCCTGAGCCACAGCGACCCACGGAGCGGGCTGCTTGCGAGCCCCTCGCCCCAGTTCCTTGCCACGGGTGGGGCTGGCTGTCGGCGGGGCAGCCGCCTCTGCCCTCCCGGGCCCACAGCCCCTCAATGCCTTCCCCTAAAATAAATCTCCCGCAGGTCGAAGACGCCCTCTCTTACCTGGACCAGGTGAAGATCCGCTTTGGAAGCGATCCGGCCACCTACAACGGATTCCTGGAGATCATGAAGGAGTTCAAGAGCCAGAGGTAACTGTTCTTGTCTCAACTAAGGAGCAATTTTTTTTTTTAATTTGCCAGGTCACAAGAAATTGTACTAACTTGCTTGCTGATTTTAAACTCGTTAAATCATATCTAAACTATTCTTATTTAAATTGTTAAAGTGATGTTGTATAAGCTGTATATGGTTTCTTAAACTCTTTTCTGTGGGCCTATGGCCGTAAATAAATACCGTATTTTTCGCTCTATAAGGCGCACCTGACCATAGAACGCACCTAGTTTTTAGAGGGGAAAAGCCCCAATTTTTTTAGGTTCAGCTCAAATTTCTGCAGCTTCTTTTGCAAAGGAGAAAAGCCCCATTTTTTGAGGATCAGCTCAAAGTTGTTGAGCTTACTTTGCAAAGGGGGAAATCCTGTTTTATGGGGTTCAACTCACAGTTCTGCAGCTTCAGGAAGCCATGTCTACAGTTTCCAGACAGATAATCTAATCAGCCAGTCACATGTCACTGGGGAAACAGCCTCCCTCTGCAAGGGGGCGGGGCTGGAATCTCTCCCCCTTATCTCTCTCCCCGATCCTTTGCTGAGCAGCTGCTCAGCGGGCTTCCTTTCAACACCCCCTTCTCTCTCTCTCTCTTTTTTTAAAAAAGCATGATCTGCTTTTGCCCCTGGGCAGTTCAGATCCAGGGACCACACATTCGCTCCATAAGACGCACAGACATTTCCACTTACTTTTTAGGAGGAAAAATGTGCGTCTTATGGAGCGAAAAATACGGTAAATTGAAATTGAGCCAGAGGTAACCTGTTTGGAGGGGGTCTAGCCCCTTCTCCCCTTCTTTACGGAGCCCCCCAACCCAGAAAGCGCCCTGGCCGGTGGCGGGTTTTGAAATCGGAGGGCGGAAACGATGGGAATGGGGATCACATCGGAGTCGGGGGACCCAGGCCTCTTCCCCCCAAAATCTCCCTTCCACCCTCATTTTGGGTCCTGCCTCGCTCCTAACCAGGGTGGATTTGATTTAAATCAAATCGATTCAAATCGTTAGTCGGTAAGGCTCAATTTAAATCATCATTTTTTTTACAGAAAGACTCGTTCTTGCTGGTATCGTCTCAATATTTACAGATGAAGGTTTCGTTTTTGGAATAATCAATTTTCAGAGCCGTTTTTACAGCTCTTATCAAAAATGGGTTCTACTGTTAGAAATACATAGGCAGATAATTATGAAATTATGGCGAGGTTTAATAAGTTAACTCCGTTCTAATTCTGTAATATAACTCAATCTCCAATACTACAGGTGAAACTCGAAAAATTAGAATATGGTGGAAAAGTCCATTTATGTAAGCAATTGTTTTCATTAGCTACTGGAGTTTAATATATGAGTTAGACTCATGTCATGCCAAGCGAGATATGCCAAACTTTTGTTTGTTATAATTGTGATGATTATGGCGTACAGCTGATGAAAACCCCAAAGTTGAAATTGTTAAGTTGGGGTTCTCATCAGCTGTACGCCATAATAATCACAATTATGACAAACAAAGGCTTGACATATCTCGCTTAGCATGTCATGAGTCTATCTCATATATTAGTTTCACCTTTTAAGTTGAATTACTGAAAGAAATGACCCTTTCCACGATATTCTAATTTTTCAAGTTTCACCTGTATATCTGGTTATGGATTGTCATTATATGTTCTCCGGTCTTTGACCATAATAAAGATATTTGTATTATTAAAAGCATTTTATTTTAAAAATCCAATTTAAATTTTTAAAAATCATTGATTTGTTTTTTTAATCCACCCTGCTCCTACCCACCCCCTTGCCTTCAGCATCGACACCCCCGGCGTCATCCGCCGCGTCTCGCAGCTGTTCCATGAGCACCCCGACCTCATCATTGGCTTCAACGCCTTCCTGCCTTTGGGCTACCGGATCGAGATCCCTAAGAACGGGAAACTGAGCATCCAGTCGCCTCTGGCCGGCCAGGTTAGACCAGGAAGCGGGCTTGGGTGGTTTTTTTACTCATTCCTACGGGGAGATTTATTCCCCCCCCCCATTTTAAAAAAAATCTTGGTAGACCATAAACTTGACATGAGTCCACAGTGTGATGCAGCAGCTCAAAAAGCCAATGCAATTCTGGGCTGCATCCATAGGAGTATAGCATCTAGATCAAGGGAAGGAATAGTACCACTGTATTCCGCTCTGGTCAGACCCCACCTGGAATACTGTGTCCAGTTCTGGGCACCACAGTTCAAGAAGGAGACTGACAAGCTGGAACGTGTCCAGAGGAGGGCAACCAAAATGGCCAGAGGCCTGGAAACGATGCCTTATGAGGAACGGCTTAGGGAGCTGGGTATGTTTAGCCTGGAGAAGAGAAGGTTCAGGGGTGATAGGATAGCCATGTTCCAATATATCAAAGGATGTCATATAGAGGAGGGAGAAAGGTTGTTTTTCTGCTGCTCCAGAGAAGCGGACACGGAGCAATGGATTCAAACTACAAGAAAGAAGATTCCACCTAAACATTAGGAAGAACTTCCTGACAGTAAGAGCTGTTGGACAGTGGGATTTGCTGCCAAGGAGTGTGGTGGAGTCTCCTTCTTTGGAGGTCTTTAAGCAGAGGCTTGACAGCCGCCTGTCAGGAATGCTTGGATGGTGTTTCCTGCTTGGCAGGAGGTTGGACTGGATGGCCCTTGAGGTCTCTTCCAACTCTAGGATTCTAGGATTCTTTTTTATTCAGTTTTACACTACACCAGGGTCAGCAACCTTTTTCAGCCGTGGGCCTGGCCGCTTCATAGAAAAAGGGAAGGGGGAAAGGAACGAAGGATCAGGCTAAGTTGAAGGCCAGGCGGAATAGCTCTGTCTTACAGGCCCTGCGGAAGGAGATCAGGTCCCGCAGGGCCCTAGTTTCGTGGGACAGAGCATTCCACCAGGTCGGAGCCATCACTGAAAAGGCCCTGGCCCTGGTGGAGGATAATCTGGCTTCTTTAGGGCCCGGGACCCTTAAGCTATTATTATTCATAGAAAAAGGGAAGGGGAAAAGGAATAGAGGATCAGGCTAAATTCGATCAATCAATCTTTATTGCGGTCATAGACAATACAGCAATAAAACAGTTCGGGTCTTAAATATCATCTATGTGCTAAAATCACATTTAAAATTCATAATCATGTTTTATCTTTAAAATTAGGTGAGAAATTTCGCCAAATATTTTCAGTTTAATATCATTCCTAAGGGATTAACTGGCGACTTTATCTCTGTTGTTGGTTGACGTCACGGCCTGTCTTAATCTTGACGCGAAGTAGCAGAATTTAGCTACATTTTTAGTAACCTCTGAATTGGAGTCCGCTAATAAGTATCTAGTAAATGTTTCAGTTGATCGCCCCGGTAAATTCTTTAAGAGGGGTTCAATTAACTCATTCCTCGTATCTCGATACAGTGTGCAATACAGGAGGACATGCCCAATAGATTCGATTTCATTATTAGCACAAGGGCATAGTCTCTGTTCTAAATTGAAGGCCAGGCGGAATAGCTCTGTCTTACAGGCCCTGCGGAAGGGGATCAGGTCCTGCAAGGCCCTAGTTTCGTGGGACAGAGCATTCCACCAGGTCGGAGCCATCACTGAAAAGGCCCTGGCCCTGGCGGAGGATAATCTGGCTTCTTTAGGGCCCGGGACCCTTAAGCTATTATTATTCATGGGCCTTAGGGTCCTCTGCGGGACATACCAGGAGAGGCGGTCAGCCCCCCCCCCTGCAACACAGGAGCAAGGCAACAAGGACCACTCAAATCAAATCAAAGTTTATTGCATTAGCCATTTGGCCATAGCACAAGTAATAAGTCCCGGCAGTAGCCTGCCATTCTTATACATTTGCAACCATCAGGTATAAAATCATAGTAAATAAAACAGGTATGATAAAAACAATAGCAATTATGTAAACTATTGGAAAGTTTACAAGTCCAGGGCTAAAGGAGCTTAACCTATCGAGGTGGCTCTGAGTTTCAGGGCCTGCAGGATATAGATGGCCACGCCACGAGTGACTATGGGATTGGCATCCACCAATAGATATTTCAAGCGGTCATCTTCCATGGCAATGGTCGGAGGAATTAGTAGCAGGAGCCTCGATCTTATTGAGTCATAGGGAGGGCAGTGGAAGAAAAAGTGGGCAAAGTCCTCTATCTTTCCCCTGTTGCACGGACAAAGGCGGAGGTTGAGAGGGGTGTTGGAGAATATGCCCTGTAGGAATGCTGTGGGAAAGGAGTGGAAGCGGGCAAGTGTGAAGGCTTGGACCACTCAGGCAGAAGGCCAGTTGATTTCGGCCTCCCCACCCCACCCCGTGTTCAGCCGCCCCTGACACCCGGCTCCCTCTCTCCCTCTCTCCACCTAGGTGTCCCTGGACCCCGTCCAAAGTCCCCTCTCCGGCTCCGGCCTCATCCTGCACTACTGCCAGGAGAACGCCCACAACCACGGCGACTGCCCAGAGGACTTCTGCCACCAGCAACCGCAGCAGCAGCAGCAGCAACAACAGCCCTGCAAGGATGACTGCCGGCTGCAGGTGCCTCTGGAGTCGGACTCGGTGGAGTTCAACAACGCCATCAGCTACGTCAACAAGATCAAGACCCGCTTCCTGGACCACCCCGAGATCTACCGGTCTTTCTTGGAGATCCTTCACACGTACCAGGTGAGGGGTCTCTTCTCCCCCCGCGGCGTTCCAGGGTCAGGAAACAAAACCCCCGAAACGCAACCGTGGTTTGTGTTCGTGCTGTGGCTGTGGGCTGCCTCACCCTACCTGGAAATAAGCTGCTACCTTTTTATTTTTATTATTATTATTGTTTTCATTCCCACAGCAAACATTGCAGCCAAAAAAACAAACAAACGAAAGATAAACTAATCTTACATTAGATATTCTTAGACTTAAGATATTACGATATACGGAATTGCCAAGAAATCTAGGATAAATGTGTGTTGTATAAAAGAAATAAAAGGAGAGAGAGGAAAGAGAAGAAGGAAAAAAGAGGAATGAAAAAAAATGCAAGACGACAAAACCGAAAAATTAATAAAACTAAAACTACCTATCGAACAAAAGGCAATATTTAGTTAATTCAAACCAGTACCAGGGTATTCTGTGCATAAAGTCCCTCGTAGTGGACTGAATCCCTTTTTAATTTGTTGGTTTGTTGACTTCCGTCTACTCTTTGCGGTTTCAATTCAAGCTTTTCCGTTTCTGATCCGCATTTAATTATTTGTCTCCGTTTTGGGATACCTCCGCCTGCGAAATTAACCTAAGCGCAACAGTGTGTTCTTGTTGGAACCGTATTCATCCAAGCAACTTTAAAATAATAATAATAATAATAATAATAATAATAATAATAATAATAATAATAATTTATTATTTTTACCCCGCCCATCTGGCCGAGTTTCCTCAGCCACTCTGGGCGGTTTCCAGTCAAATGTTAAAACAATACAGCATTAAATATTAAAAACTTCCCTAAACAGGGCTGCCTTCAGATGTCTTTTAAAAATAGGATAGCTGCTTATTTCCTTGACATCCGCTGGGAGGGCGTTCCACAGGGAGGGCGCCACTACCGAGAAGGCCCTCTGTCTGGTTCCCTGTAACCTCACTTCTCGCAATGAGGGAACCGCCAGAAGGCCCTCGGCGCTGGATCTCAGTGTCCAGGCAGAACGACGGCGGTGGAGACACTCCTTCAGGTATACAGGACCGAGGCCATTTAGGGCTTTAAAGGTCAGCACCAACACTTTGAATTGTGCTCAGAAACGTACTGGGAGCCAATGTAGATCTCTCAGGACCGGTGTTATGTGGTCCCAGTGGCTGCTCCCAGTCACCAGTCTAGCTGCCGCATTCTGGATTAATTGCAGTTTCCAGGTCACCTGGAACATCCCCATTCCTTCTTAACCTCATCTGTCGACGGATTCCTTGTTGACTCTCATTTTAGCGAGTTCTAAACACTGCCCCCTTTTTCGTGTGCCCGTTTTTTTGGGGGGGGGGATGCCCACCTCGCCTCGCCCGCAAACACCTTTCTCCCGCCTCTCTCGCTTCTCAGAAAGAACAGCTGAGCACCAAAGGGCGCCCCTTCCGGGGGATGTCGGAGGAGGAGGTCTTCACCGAGGTGGCCAACCTCTTCCGGGGCCAAGAGGACCTACTCTCCGAGTTCGGGCAGTTCCTCCCCGAGGCAAAGAGGTCTCTGGTATGTGGCAGGAGGCGGGCACCGGCGACCGGGAAACGCCTCTGAGACAACGGGGATTTCCTTGGAGATGCTGTCGGGGACAGAGCCTGGGAGCCTCCTCCCTGCAAGGGAGGGGGGGTCCCCCTGCTGCTGCCCCCTGTCCCTCTCTCCTTCCCCTCCCCTCCTGTCTCCCTCCCTTCGCCTGCTTGCTGAGGCTTCCTGAGAGCCAGCGTGGTGTAGTGGCTAAGAGCGGTGGCCTCATAATCCGGTGAACCGGGTTCGCTTCCCCGCTCCTCTGCATGCAGCTGCTGGGTGACCTTGGGCTAGTCCCACTTAGAATCATAGAATCATAGAGTTGGAAGAGACCACAAGGGCCATCCAGTCCAACCCCCTGCCAAGTAGGAACACCATCACCAACTTCTCTGAAGTCTCTCAGCCCTACTCAACTCACAGAGGGTTTGTTGTGGGGCAGGAAGGGAAAGGAGAATGTGAGCCGCTTGGAGACTCCTTCGGGGAGTGAGAAAGCGGGATATCAAATCCAAACTCTCCTCCTCCTCCTCAGTCTCTAAACATACCCAGCTCCTTCAACTGTTCCTCATCAGGCTTGGTTTCCGGACCCTTGATCTCTTGTATCATGGCCAGCGTGGTGTAGTGGTTAAGAGCGGTGGCCTCGTAATCCGGTGAACCGGGTTCGCGTCTCCTCTCCTCCCCATGCAGCTGCTGGGTAACCTTGGGCTAGTCCCACTTCTCAGCCCCACTCACCTCACAGAGTGTTTGTTGTGGGGGAGGAAGGGAAAGGAGAATGTGAGCCGCTTGGAGACTCCTTCGGGGAGTGAGAAAGCGGGATATCAAATCCAAACTCTTCTTCCTCCTCCACCTTTCTCCGCAGTTCACGGGGAACGGGCCCTGTGACGCCAACAACATCTCCAAACTCGATCACGAGAAGCACATGGAGCACAGTAAGAAACGTTCCAGGCCTCTGTTGCTTCGACCCGTGCCCGGCCCGGCCAAGGTATCCGAACCGGACGCGGAGGCGGGTGGGCCGGAGGGAGGGGGGAGAGAGAGGAGCCTGCCGGGGTCTCCGGTCGGCTGCGGGAAGTTCGATGCGTTATTCCCGGGAGGCAGCGGATTTCGGTGGGGTCCGCTCAGGGTGTGCGGGTTGGGCTCCTGAGGAGCGCCGAGCCCCATTGGCGAAACGCGGACGCGTGCGAGCGCGAGCCCAGACGTACGTGTGCGTTTCCTCCCCCCCGCAGAAGAAGATGAAGCTTCGGGGGACGAAGGACCTCTCGGTGGCCGCGGTGGGGAAGTACGGCAGCTTGCAGGAGTTCTCCTTCTTCGACAAGGTTGGTCGTCCGTCACGGAGGCCAGGGGTGTGTGAAAAGGCCTGGGGGGGCTTAGCGGAGGGCTCCTGAACCTCCAACCTGCGGGATCCTGCCGAAGGAGGGGGGGAACAGACAGGGCTTTCCCTCCCTGAGACCCCAGAACAGTCGGTCAGGGCTTTCGGGACGGGACGGGGGCTTTTGATAAGATAAGATAATTTATTGTCATTGCACAAGTAAAAACACAACGCTATACAAGTGCAACGAAATTGCATGCCATCCCGTTAAAAAAACAGAAAGAAACAAAAAAAAAGCACAAAACACACACACACACACACACACACACACACACACACACACCCATCACAGCTCTCCAAGGTCATATTATCTGGTTACAGCGTTTAAGATGGTTACCGTATTTTTCGCTCCATAAGACGCACCTGAACATAAGACGCACCTAGTTTTTAGAGGAGGAAAAGGGGAAAGCCCTGCTTTTTTGAGGATCAGCTCAAAGTGGTGCAGCTTTTTTGCAAAGGGAAAAGCCCTGTTTTTTTGAGGATCAGCTGAAAGTGGTGCAGCTTCTTTTTCAAAGAGGAAAAGCCCCGTTTTTATGGGGTTCAACTCACAGTTTGCAGCTTCTAGTCCTACAGGTAAGGGAGTCATTTCTACAGTTTCCAGACAGATAATCTAATCATCCAGTCCCATGTCGCTGGGGAAACAAACAGCCTCCCTCTGCATTCAACAACGGAGGCCTGGGCAAGGGGGCGGGGCTGGAAAGGGAGCCTTATCTCTCTCCCCAATCGCTTGCTAAGCAGCTGTTCAGCGGCTTCCTTTCAACACCCTCTTCTCTCTTTGTAAAAAAAGAGCACAATCTGCTTTTGGCCCCTGGGCAATTTGGCTCCAGGGACCATGCATTCGCTCCATAAGACGCACAGACTTTTCCCCTTCCTTTTTAGAAGGAAAAAAGTGCGTCTTATGGAGCGAAAAATACGGTATAGCTCTTGGGTAGAAACTGTTCTTCAGTCTATTTGTTCTTGATCTAATTGTTCTATATCTTCTACCCGAAGGCAGTGGTGCAAAGAGACTATATCCTGGATGAGATGGATCCTGTAAAATATTGTTAGCCTTTTTAAGGCAACGGGAACTGTCTAGTTCTTCCAGAGATGGGAGAGGATGACCAGTAATATTTTGGGCTGTGGTTATGACCTTTTGAAGTACCTTCTTCTCCCTGGCTGTGCAGCTGGAGAACCAAGCACAAATACAGTATATAAGAATGCCTGGAGCAAAGCAGAGCAGCCGTTTGCCGGGGGCGGTCTAGCTGCCGGGGGCAGGCCTAGGGCTCCCTCCCGGCTCTGGCATCCTAAGCCTCCAAGCGGGTGCTCTAACCACTGGGCTGCCCAGCTCTAAGGTGCCCCCTTCTTCTGCTCAGGTGCGGCGAGTCCTGAAGAGCCAGGAGGTCTATGAGAACTTCCTCCGTTGCATCGCCCTCTTCAACCAGGAGCTGGTCTCGGGCTCCGAGCTTCTCCAGCTGGTCACCCCCTTTCTGGGGTAAGCGGGGGCTGCCTTGAGTTGGGGGGCTGCGGGAGGGTCCTCCATCTCCCTTGGGGGGAAGGCTAATCCTGGCAGCCAGGCAGAAGCGGACAGCTTCCTCTTGGTTGGCTTGGCGAGTAGGGAGGGAGGTAGAACAATTTTCACCTCCCAAATTTTTGGGAGAAAACTCCCAAACTTCCCCCCTCCCAAATTTTCCACTTTCCTTGTCGTTTGTGTTTACGCATCGCTTTCCACGTAGGAAAGCAACGCAAAGCAAATTTGCACCCACCTACCCCTTTAGGTACGCGGGTGGCGCTGTGGGTTAAACCACAGAGCCTAGGGCTTGCCGATCAGAAGGTCGGCGGTTCGAATCCCCGCAATGACGGGGTGAGCTCCCGTCACTCGGTCCCTGTTCCTGCCCACCTAGCAGTTCGAAAGCACGTCAAAGTGCAAGTAGATCAATAGGTCCCGCTCCGGCGGGAAGGTAAACGGCGTTTCCGTGCGCTGCTCTGGTTCACCAGAAGCGGCTTAGTCCTGCTGGCCACATGACCCGGAAGCTGTATGCCGGCTCCCTCGGCCAGTAAAGCGAGATGAGCGCCGCAATCCCAGAGTCGTCTGCAACAGGACCTAATGGTCAGGGGTCCCTTTACCTTTACCTTAGCCTTATATATTTACCATCCAACATTAAGAGAGCGTAAAAACCCCGGCATGTGAAAGAAAGCAAAAGTTGGGGGGAATAGCCAGAACCGAACCTTCAGGGGCAAATTTCCAAGTCGTCCGTCTTATAAAAAGGCTCCGTTTCTCGATAAAGTCACATTCTTCCCCTCTCTGGTTTCTTGCCAAATATGTCAGCTCAGCTATGCATAAGATATCCCAGATTTTTGTTCTCTCTTCTCCCCCATGCACACGTTTGACAAATAACAATCCTGCCCCACGGTTAAGAAACGTTGCATTCATTCCCGTCCTTCGATGCAATGGCCTGTAGGCTACGCAAATAAAGTTTGTTGTTGTAACAGCGTGGATTTGATTTAAATCAAATTGATTTAAATCACGATTTAAATCATGATTTAAATCACTAGTCAGTAAGGCTTGATTTAAATATTTTTTTTGACAGAAAGACTCCTTCTTGCCGGTATAATCTTAATATTTACAACCATATGAAGGTTTCCTTTTTGGAATAATAAATTTTCAGAGTACTGTATATTCCTGCATATAAGACTACTTTTTAACCCAGGAAAATCTTCTCAAAAGTCGGGCGTCGTCTTATACGCCGGGTCATATTTCTTACACGGCAAGTATATCCCAAACTCTATATTTTAACTGGAAAAGTTGGGGGTCGTCATATACGCCCAGTCGTCTTGTACGCCGGAAAATACGGTAGTTTTTACAGTTACCGTATATACTCGAGTATAAGCCGACCCGAATATAAGCCAAGGCACCCAAGTTTACCACAAAAAACCTGGGAAAGCTTCATAGGAGCCACTGCCTGCCTCACTCGAGTATAAGCCGAGGGTGGCTTTTTCAGCACAAAAAATGTGCTGAAAAACTAGGCTTATACTCGAGTATATAGGGTATATCAAAAATTACTGATTTGGTTATACTACTAGAAATACATAGACAGATAATTATGAAATTATGGTGAGGTTTAATAAGTTAACTGTTTATATTTGGACAACTTTTCTGCTGTACTTTATTGGAAGGAGAAAAATAATCATTTCCTTAATAACCATTTAAACAATTTATTTAACTAAAACAATAACATGATAGTATATGTATCCATGTTTGTAACTGATGTGGTTAAACATTGTTTTTAAAAAACTTAGACTGAGTTTTAGCACACTTGATAAACTTAAAACAAATCCTTATTTCCTGATGAATAGCCTTTGGACTACAATGTAACTTAAATAGAAGACTATATTTAGAAAGATTTTTCCTCCAAAAGCATTTTATTTTAAAAATCCAATTTAAATTAAAAAAATCCGATTTAAATTTAAAAAAATCTGATTTTTTTTTATTTTTTAAAAAAAATCGTTGATTTTTATCCACCCTGGTTGTTGTTGTTGTTCCCGTCCCTCCGCTCGTGAATTTCTTTAAGATACAGCAGAGTCCGCCGGCAAAACGTAGCCAGTTCGGTGCCCGTTGGCTGCGCCTTCCCCGAGTTTTCTGATTTGAATACCCACCTCCCCTCCCGCAGGAAATTCCCGGAGCTCTTTGCGCAGTTCAAGTCCTTCCTGGGGGTGAAGGAGCTCTCCTTCGCCTCCCCGATGGCGGACCGCTCGGGGGACGGCGTCTGCCGCGAGATCGACTACGCCTCCTGCAAGCGCATCGGCTCCAGCTACCGGGCGCTGCCCAAGACCTACCAGCAGCCCAAGTGCAGTGGGAGAACGGCCATCTGCAAAGAGGTAGGCCGGGGGGGAGCCCTCGGCGGAAGGAAGGCGGCGGCAGGGTGTCCCGGCGGCTCCCCTGGACTGAGGGCGCCCCCTCTCGCCCCCGCAGGTCCTGAACGACACCTGGGTCTCCTTCCCCTCCTGGTCTGAGGACTCCACCTTTGTCAGCTCCAAGAAGACACCTTACGAGGAGCAGTTGCACCGGTGCGAGGACGAACGCTTTGAGGTGGGTGCCCCCAGCGACGTGGGCAGGCTTGTGGTCCCAGGTCCCTCCTCAAGGCTGGGGAAGGACCCCCCAGCTCAACCCCTGGGGGGTGTCAGGCTTCAGGGAAGCTGCTTCCTCCCCGCCCTTTGGCCGGGCAGACCCTTCAAAGCCCTAAACCAGTGATGGCTAACCTTGACACTCCAGATGTTTTGGAACTACAACTCCCATCATCCCTAGCTAACAGGATCAGTGGTCAGGGATGATGGGAGTTGTAGTCCCAAAACATCTGGAGTGTCAAGGTTAGCCATCACTGCCCTAAACAGCCTCGGCCCAGTAGACTTGCAGGAGCGTCTCCACCCCGGACACCGGGGTCCATCTCCTGAGGGCCTCCTGGCGGCTCCCTCCCTGCGAGAAGCGAGGTTGCAGGGAACCGGGCAGAGGGCCTTCTCGGCGGTGGCGCCCTCCCATCAGATGTCAAGGAAAGAAACAACTACCTGACTTTTAGAAGACATCTGAAGGCAGCCCTGTTTAAGGAAGTTTTTAATGTTTGATTGTATTTTTAATATTTTGTTGGAAGCCTCCTAGAGTGGCTGGGGAAACCCAGCCGGATGGGCAGCGTATAAATAATAAATTACAAATATATTTATTATCTTTATTACGGTCAAAGACCAGAGAACAGATAATGACAATCTGAAGGCGGCCCTGTTTGGGGAAGTTTTTAAAAGTTCGAAGTTTTATTCTGTTTTTAGTGTTCTGTTGGGAGCCGCCCAGAGTGGCTGGGGAAACCCAACCAGATGGGCAGGGAATAATAATAATAATAATAATAATAATAATAATAATATTACCAAAGCAATTATAAGAGTGTTTAATGATCACAGCAAAAGAACAACGCAGCCATTCTCGGAGTGCAGACGCTCCCAATTAAGCTTCCCTCCTTCCTCCAGAGTCATGCAACATTCTTGCTCCTGCCACCAAATACGTAAACCAACTAAGTCTCTTGGTATATCCCTTTCCATTATCCCTAAAAAGAAAAGACCCAGGTCACTGGGTGGGGAAGGACGCCATCTTTAAACATCTTTTTTTTAATCTCATTATTTTAATCTCAAAATAAAAATTAAAAAAAGATTAAAAAAAACAAACATACAAACTAATACACAGACCTACAGACTGAGAATGAAATATGTCATTCTGATAGTTTTCACAATATAATCTTCACACATAGACTTATAATTTCATAGACAAATTAAGATTATTGTTAATAATATATATCCTAATATTATCAAAATTTCATTAACCGTTCCTTTTGGAGAAAGAAACTAAGTTACAAACATTATATATATGTAGCTGACTTCCCTATTACCACTCTCCACTAGCAATGTACATAATTATAGAACCATAGAATCATAGAGTTGGAAGAGACCACCAGGGCCATCTAGTCCAACCCCCTGCCAAGCAGGAAACACCATCCAAGCATTCCTGACAGGTGGCTGTCAAGCCTCTGCTTGAAGACCTCCAAAGAAGGAGACTCCACCACCCTCCTTGGCAGCAAATTCCACTGTCAAACAGCTCTTACTGTCAGGAAGTTCTTCCTAATGTTGAGGTGGAATCTTCTTTCTTGTAGTTTGAATCCATTGCTCCGTGTCCGCTTCTCTGGAGCAGCAGAAAACAACCTTTCTCCCTCCTCTAGATGACATCCTTTTATATATTTGAACATGGCTATCCTATCACCCCTGAACCTTCTCTTCTCCAGGCTAAACATACCCAGCTCCCTAAGCCGTTCCTCATAAGGCATCGTTTCCAGGCCTTGGACCATTTTGGTTGCCCTCCTCTGGACACGTTCCAGCTTGTCAGTATCCTTCTTGGACTGTGGTGCCCAGAAAGACATATAACTAAAGAAAGACAAGTCATAGACATTGACACTTCTTCTAAGAACCCTATATATTCTTATTTTACAAGAGTTAGTCCAACCAATGTTCCATGTAGGTGTAACACCTTCATTTTAGACGACATTCATTTTAGATAACATTCCTTCATTCTTCATTGAGTTTGTTTTTGTTTTGGCCAAAATAAAATAAATTAAGATAATTCCAGGTCAAGTTTTAATCTCCTTATCTTGGGGCGTCTGGGGCGCCCACGGGGACAGGAAGCCGCCATGTTTGTTTTCCTCCCGGGCACCCCCCGTGTCTCAACGTTGCTCGCTCTTCCCCCGCTCAGCTGGACGTGGTCCTGGAGACCAACCTGGCCACGATCCGGGTGCTGGAGAGCGTGCAGAAGAAGCTGAGCCGCATGTCCCTGGAGGACCAGGAGAGGTTCCGGCTGGACGACTGCCTGGGGGGCACCTCCGAGGTCATCCAGAGGCGGGCCATTTACCGCATCTATGGCGACAAGGCGCCCGAGATCATCGAGAGCCTCAAGAAGAACCCTCTCTCGGCCGTCCCCATCGTCCTCAAGAGGTGAGCTGTCCCTCCTCCTCCTCCTGGGAGGGGGGACTCCCAGTCCAAGGGGGGAGGTCCCCGCCAGGAGGGTGGTGCCTGGCGCCTCTGAGAGCCAGTGTGGTGTAGTGGTTAAGAGTGGTAGTCTCGTAATCTGGGGAACCGGGTTCGCGTCTCCCCTCCTCCACATGAATGAATGAATGAATTTATTCTTACGGTCACAGACCAGCTTATTAAATCAGTAATACAAAAATAATACATTGAAATTGACATAACAGCAGGAGTACACATATGTATACGTAGACAGCGACGTTTAAAATATATGAATTAAAATTGTGGCACTAAAATATGGCCTAAAAATTGCCATTTGGGGCCTATTCGGTAGTGGCACCCGCCCTGTGGAACGCCCTCCCTTCAGATGTCAAAGAGAACAACAGCTACCAGACCTTTAGAAGACATCTGAAGGCAGCCCTGTTTAGGGAGGCTTTTAATGTTTTGTAGATTATTGTATTTTAATGCTCTGTTGGAAGCCGCCAAAATGGGCGGGGTATAAATAATAAATTATTATTATTATTATTATTATTATTATTATTATTATTATTATTATTATTCATATCGGTGACACCGCTTCCAGGAAAGGGGGTCATGGAGTTATCAGGTCAAAAATACCATTGCAAATGTAGTCCAAAGAACTACTAAAGCTACCATAAGATTTTTCTATGGGAGAGGAGGCCAATATATTCCGGCAGCCTCTCAGGTGCTTGCTGCAAAAATATTAGCACAACTGACGTTTGGTTCACAGATCTGTAGCTTTTCAAATTATTATCCCCTGGAATCGTTTCAAGCTCCTCCCCATGCAGCTGCTGGGTGACCTTGGGCCAGTCCCACTTCTCTGAAGTCTCTCAGCCCCACTCACCTCACATCAAATGCCAACGGTGCCCTTCAGCTCTCTGTATTGGGCAAACAGGCCAAACCCTACGCCAAAGGATAAATGGACATAAATCTGACATCAGGAATCACAAGACAGAGGAACCAGTAGGAGAGCACTTCCATCTCCTAGGACACTCTACACAAGATCTCAAAGTAGCTGTCTTATTGCAAAGGAATTTCAGAAATAGACTGGAAAGAGGAGTTGCTGAATTGCAACTCATTACCAAACTTAAGGGGGACCCAGGTGGCGCTGTGGGTTAAACCACAGAGCCTAGGGCTTGCCAGTCAGAAGGTCGGCGGTTTGAATCCCCACGACGGGGTGAGCTCCCGTTGCTCGGTCCCTGCTCCTGCCAACCTAGCAGTTCGAAAGCACGTCAAAGTGCAAGTAGATAAATAGGAACCGCTCTGGCGGGAAGGTAAACGGCGTTTCCGTGCGCTGCTCTGGTTCGCCAGAAGCGGCTTAGTCGTGCTGGCCACATGACCCGGAAGCTGTACACCGGCTCCCTCGGCCAGTAAAGTGAGATGAGCGCCGCAACCCCAGAGTCGGTCACAACTGGACCCAATGGTCAGGGGTCCCTTTGCCTTTACCTTTTACCAAACTTAAAACCATGGAGAGACCTGGTCTGAATAGAGACATTGGATTCTTATCTCATTATACATGACAAAGCTTTTTTTAGCCATCTCACCCCTTGCTTTTTCCTGCAAGACCAATTGCAGTCGTTAACACCTATCAGCCAATCACCTATCTGAGTAATACCCATTCCCACCCTCTCCCTATATATAAGGGTCTGGTGACTTCTGTTTCAGTGTATCTGAAGAAGTGTGCATGCACACGAAAGCTCATACCTAGAACAAACTTAGTTGGTCTCTAAGGTGCTACTGGAAGGGATTTTTTTTATTTTTTATTTTGTTTCCACCTCGCAGAGTGTTTGTTGTGGGGGAGGAAGGGAAAGGAGAATGTGAGCCACTTGGAGACTCCTCAGGGTAGTGATGAAGCAGGAGATCAAATCCAAACTCTTCCTCCTCCTCCTCCTCCTCCTCCTCCTCCTCCTCCTCCTCCTCCTCCTCTTCTTCTTCTTCTTCTTCTTCGCAGTCTCTAAACATACTCAGCTCCTTCAACCATTCCTCATCAGGCTTGGTTTCCGGACCCTTGATCTCTTGTATCATGGCCAGTGTGGTGTAGTGGTTAAGAGCGGTGGACTCGTAATCTGGGGAACCGGGTTTGCATCTCCTCTCCTCCACATGCAGCTGCTGGGTGACCTGGGGCTAGTCCCACTTCTCTGAAGTCTCTCAGCCCCACTCACCTCACAGAGTGTTTGTTGTGGGGCAGGAAGGGAAAGGAGAATGTGAGCCGCTTGGAGACTCCTCGGGGTAGTGATAAAGCGGGATATCAAATCCCAACTCTTCTTCCCGCAACCTCACCTTCGCCTCCTCTCCCGTCCGCCCCACAGGCTGAAGGCGAAGGAGGAGGAGTGGCGGGAGGCCCAGCAGGGCTTCAACAAGATCTGGCGGGAGCAGTACGAGAAGGCCTACCTCAAGTCCCTCGACCACCAGGCCGTCAACTTCAAGCAGAACGACACCAAGGCCCTGCGCTCCAAGAGCCTCCTCAACGAGATCGAGAGCGTCTACGACGAGGTGGGTGCAGGAGAAGCTTCAAGAGTCGGCAGCAGAGGCGCTTGCTGGAATCTCTGGTGGCGGGGAGTTCCACAGGACAGCTCGGTTTCTCGCCGTCAAACAGGGCTATCTCAGTGATCGAGCTGGGCTGGGGGAACTCGGGTGCCCCCTGAGTCGCTCAGGGCTTTGCAAACTGATGGAGAGGAGCTTGGCCGTAGGTGGGGCAGCCATTGCAGGTGTTCTAGGGGCAGCTGGGAGACGCTGAGACTGTATAACACCGGTCCTGAAAGACCTGCATTGGCTCCCAGGACGTTTCCAGGCACAATTCAAAGTGTTGGTGCTGACCTTGAAAGCCCTAAATGGCCCAGTAGACCTGAAGGAGCGTCTCCACCCCGGACACCGGGGTCCATCTCCCGAGGGCCTTCTGGCGGTTCCCTCCTTTCGAGAAGCGAGGTTGCAAGGAACCAGGCAGAGGGCCTTCTCGGTGGTGGCACCCTTCCATCAGATGTTAAGAAAATAAACAACTACCATGTTTCTCCTAAAATAAGACACCGTCTTATATATTTTCCCCCTCAAAAAAACACACAGTATGGCTTATTTTCGGGGGATGTCTTATTTTAACCGCTCCGCGTCGGTACGCAGCATAGCCACGCCTATCCAGGCCGTCTTAAGCAGGCATCCCCAAACTTCGGCCCTCCAGATGTTTTGGACTAAAATTCCCATCATCCCTGACCACTGGTCCTGTTAGCTAGGGATCATGGGAGTTGTAGTCCCCAAACATCTACCGTCTTTCCCCCTTTTTAAGACACCGTCTTATAATTTTTTCCCCTCAAAAAAACACAGGGTGGCTTATTTTCGGGGGGATGTCTTATTTTTATTACGTCAGTATGGTACAGTACAGCCTCCGCCTGCGCACTGAGCAGGCGGGGCAGAACTCCGCAAGAGGCGCGTTTCCCCCCCATGCCTCTCACTGGTTCGCTAGCTCCCTGCGCACGCAGGAGGGGCTGAGGAGGCGACGGGAACAATGGCGGCACCATGGCTTACTTTTGGGGTACGTCTTACTTCTCACAAAGGTACAAAAACCCTGCCATGGCTTACTTTATGACTACGTATGAAAAAAGGGGAAACAGTACAATTTGGGGCTACAATTCGCATCACCCTGACCACTGGTCCTGTTAGCTAGGGATCATGGGAGTTGTAGTCCCAAAACATCTACAATTTGGGGCTACAATTCGCATCACCCTGACCACTGGTCCTGTTAGCTAGGGATCATGGGAGTTGTAGTCCCCAAACATCTACAATTTGGGACTACAATTCCCATCATCCCTGACCACTGTTCCTGTTAGCTAGGGATCATGGGAGTTGTAGGCCAAAACATATGGAGGGCCGCAGTTTGGGGATGCCCAGTCTGAAGGGAGAGGCGTCACATCCCTATGTCTTATTTTCAGGGTATGGCTTATATTTTGCAAATGTGTAGAAATCCTGCTACGGCTTCTTTTATGGCTACGGCTTATTTTAGGAGAAACAGGGTATCTGACTTTTAGAAGACACCTTAAGGCAGCCCTGTTTAGGGAAGCTTTTTAATGTCTGATGCTTTGTCGTGTTTTTAATATTCTGTTGGGAGCCACCCAGAGTGGCTGGGGATACCCAGCCAGATGGGCGGGGCAGAAATAACAAAATTATTGTTGTAATCATTCTCTTAAATCGGTTCGTTCTTCGGTGTTTCCAAGTAAAGGTTCATCCCTTTACAATAGAGGAAATCGTGCTTTTCATTGTCGTCGAGCAGGGTGGATTTGATTTAAATCAAATTTATTTAAATCACGATTTAAATCACTAGTCAGTAAGGCTTGATTTAAATATTTTTTTTACAGAAAGACTCATTCTTGCTGGTATAATTTTAATATTTACAACCATATGAAGGTTTCATTTTTGGAATAATAAATTTTCAGAGTAGTTTTTACAGTTATATCAAAAATTACTGATTTGGTTCTACTACTAGAAATACACAGACAGATAATTATGAAATTATGGTGAGGTTTAATAAGTTAACTGTTTATATTTGGACAACTTTTCTGCTGTACTTTATTGGAAGGAGAAAAATAATCATTTCCTTAATAACCATTTAAACAATTTATTTAACTAAGACAATAACATGATAGCATATGTTTCCATGTTTGTTAACTGATGTGGTTTAACATTTTTAAAAAAAAACAGACTGAGTTTTAGCACACTTGATAAACTTAAAACAAATCCTTATTTCCTGATGAATAGCCTTTGGACTACAATGTAACTTAAATAGAAGACTACCGTATATTTAGAAAGATTTTTCCTCCAAAAGCATTTTATTTTAAAAATCCGATTTAAATAAAAAAAATCCGATTTTTTTGATTTTTTTTTTAAAAATCATTGATTGTTATCCACCCTGTCGTCGAGTCAGAAAGTTGTAACTTTAGAGGATAATCCCTGCCTTTGCTCCATCTCTCTCTCTCTCTCTCTCTCGAACCTGCAGCACCAGGAGCAGCACTCTGAGGGACGGGGCGCCCTGAACGAGCCGCACCTCATCTTCGTCTACGAGGACCAGCAGATCCTGGAGGACGCGGCCGCCCTGGTGGGCTACTACGTCAAGCGCCAGCCCACCATCCAAAAGGAGGACCAAGCCACCATCTGGCAGATCGTCCACCGTTTCGTCCCCGACCTTTTTTTCTCGCAGCCGCCCGGCCACGAGCCCCCACCCCCCGCCCCGGAAGAGGCCCCCGAGGGCGGCAAGGGCAGCCCCAAGCGGCCCCCCGCCCCTCCTCCCCCGCCGGACGCCCGCGACTTGCGCAAAAGGGCTCCCCCGGCCGAGGACAAGCCGCCGCCCCCCTCCGCCCCAGAGGCGCCCCACGAGCTGCGGAAAAGGACGCCCCCCGCGGACGAGAAGCCCCCCGCCCTGGAGGGCCACGAGCTCCGCAAGAGGAACCCCCCTGTGCCCGCTAGGGAGAAGGGCGGCAGCGGCGGCTCGGAGGGGGCGGCGGTGGCAGCGGCGGCGGCCTCTCCCCCCGCGCTGGCCGCCCCTTCCTCGGCCCGGCCGCGCCGCTCCCTGGACAACGTCTACGCGCTCTTTTTCGCCAACAACAACTGGTACTTCTTCCTGCGGCTGCACCAGACGCTCTGCTCCCGGCTGCTCAAGATCTACCGGCAGGCGCAGAAGCAGCTCCTGGAGTTCCGGGCGGAGAAGGAGAGGGAGAAGATGCTCTGCGACGGGCGCAAGGAGAGGGCCAACGACCCGGCCATGGAGCTGCGCCTCAAGCAGCCCAGTAAGGAGGGCGGCGGGGAAGGACCTCTGCATCCGGCCAGGGAGGGTTGGCTCTCGGCTTCCGGCACCCAGCGAGGCCAGGGAGGGGGAAAGGGGGGTCACGGAGGGTGTGGGGAGTGGCCCCGCCGCTTGGTCCTCCTACCTAGAGGCAGGCGGTGATTGCGATTTTCTGAAACCGGAATGGTGCTCACTGGCGGCAGCTGGAGAGCTGTGACGTGTCACCAGTTATGATAATAATGATAATAATAATAATAATAATTTATTATTTGTACCCCGTCCATCTGGCTGGGTCCCCCCCAGCCCCTCTGGGCAGCTTCCCGCAAACATTAAAATACATTAAAACATAATTAAAACACATCATAGATTAAAAACTTCGCTGAACAGGGCTGCCTTCAGGTGTTTTCTAAATGTCATGATAAGATAAAGGTAAAGGGACCCCTGACCATTAGGTCCAGTTGTGACCGACTCTGGGGTTGCGGCGCTCATCTCGCTCTATAGGCTGAGGGAGCCGGCGTACAGCTTCCGGGTCATGTGGCCAGCATGACAAAGCCGCTTCTGGCGAACCAGAGTAGCGCACGGAAACAC
This sequence comes from Darevskia nairensis, assembly GCA_034642065.1. Classification (NCBI taxonomy): domain Eukaryota; kingdom Metazoa; phylum Chordata; class Lepidosauria; order Squamata; family Lacertidae; genus Darevskia; species Darevskia nairensis. The sequence goes on from JAWWNI010001097.1 coordinate 112,171, forward strand.
CATTTACCTTCCTGCCGGAGCAGGACCTATTTATCTACTTGCACTGTGACATGCTTTCGAACTGTTAGGTGGGCAGGAGCAGGGACCGAGCAACGGGAGCTCACCCCGTCATTGCGGGGATTCGAACCGCCGACCTTCCATTCGGCAAGCCCTAGGCTCCGTGGTTTAACCCACAGCGCCACCTGGGTCCCTAATGATAAGATAGGATTGCCATATTTCAGGGGTGCCCAAACTTTTTTCAAAGAGGGCCAGATTTGATGAAGTGAAGATGGTTGAGGGCTGGCCAAAGTTCTTGAGCTTTTTTCAGGATTGAAGTTGTTGAGATTTTTTTACAGTTTCACCCCAAAGATCTGAAGTAGCTTCTCTGCTGCTCGAGGGCCACACTGCCTCCCCCACCCTCTGATCGCAGAATCCTAGAATTGTAGATTTGAAGGGACACCCAACGGGCATCTATCCTGACCCCCCGCCGGCGCAGAATTCCTGATGGGTGGCTGGGGGAATAGGAACCTAGGCATGTCTTCTCGGCCCCCCACAGAGGGGTTTTGTGTCCCGTGTGTGTGTGTGCGTTCTTGCCAGGTGAAGTCGAGCTAGAGGAGTACTACCCGGCCTTCCTGGACCTGGTGCGAAACCTGCTGGACGGCAACATCGACCCCACCCAGTACGAGGACACCCTGCGCGAGATGTTCACCATCCATGCCTACGTCGGCTTCACCATGGACAAGCTGGTGCAGAACATCGTCCGGCAGGTACAGACCCCTTCCGGGGGGCGGTAGGAGGTGCTTGTGTGCAGGGGGAGGCCCTGCCCCCAAGGGGGTGCTGGGCGGGAGTTGTGGGGGTTCATACGTGGCTCACACGTTTAGATACATGTGCGTTTAAGATTATTTACCTTATTTTTCGCTCCATAAGACACACTTTTTTCCTCCTGAAAAGTAAGGGGAAATGTCTGTGCGTCTTATGGAGCGAATGTGTGGTCCCTGGAGCTGAACTGCCCAGGGGCAAAAGCAGATTGTGCTTTTTTTTAAAAAAAAAGAGAAGGGGGTGTTGAAAGGAAGCCCCCTGAGCAGCTGCTCAGCAAACGATCGGGGAGAGAGATAAGGGAGGGAGATTCCAGCCCCGCCCCCTTGCATAGGGAGGCTGTTTCCCCAGCGACATGGGACTGGCTGATTAGATTATCTGTCTGGAAACTGTAGAAATGGCTTCCTGAAGCTGCAGAACTGTGAGTTAAACCCCATAAAACAGGGTTTTTTGCCTTTGCAAAGTAAGCTCAACAACTTTGAGCTGATCCTCAAAAAATGGGGCTTTTCTCCTTTGCAAAAGAAGCTGCAGAAATTTGAGCTGATCCTCAAAAAATGGGGCTCTTCTCCTTTGCAAAAGAAGCTGCAGAAATTTGAGCTGATTCTCAAAAAATGGGGCTCTTCTCCTTTGCAAAAGAAGCTGCAGAAATTTGAGCTGATCCTCAAAAAATGGGGCTCTTCTCCTTTGCAAAAGAAGCTGCAGAAATTTGAGCTGATTCTCAAAAAATGGGGCTTTTCTCCTTTGCAAAAGAAGCTGCAGAAATTTGAGCTGATCCTCAAAAAATGGGGCTCTTCTCCTTTGCAAAAGAAGCTGCAGAAATTTGAGCTGATCCTCAAAAAATGGGGCTTTTCTCCTTTGCAAAAGAAGCTGCAGAAATTTGAGCTGATCCTCAAAAAATGGGGCTCTTCTCCTTTGCAAAAGAAGCTGCAGAAAGTTGAGCTGATTCTCAAAAAAAACTAGGTGCGTCCTATGGTCAGGTGCGCCTTATAGAGCGAAAAATACAGCACTCTATATTTGAGACCTTAAAATTCTTACTGCATTCTCCCTGGCGCCAGCTGCATCACCTGGTGAGCGACGACGTCTGCCTGAAGGTGGTGGAGCTCTACCTGGGCGAGCGGAAGCGAGGGGCGGCCGGCGGCAACCTGTCGTCGCAGTGCGTCCGGGCGGCCAAGGAGACCAGCTACCAGTGGAAGGCGGAGCGGTGCATGGCGGACGAGAACTGCTTCAAGGTGCGGCAACCTTGTCCTCAACCCTCCGCGGCTCGACTTGCCTGGAGGTTGGGGGGCCGGCCACGCTGGTGGGGCGGGGAGAGACCCCCTCGAACGCTGGTGGTGGTGATGGGAGGACGGAGCGCATGGGTGTGAACTCCTGCCTCGCCTCCCCGCAGGTGATGTTCCTTCAGAGGAAGGACCAAGTGATTATGACCATCGAGCTGCTGGATACGGAGGAGACCCAGACAGAAGACCCCCTGGAAGTCCAGGTGATTCCCGGCCTCCCTATCAGATCCCTCCCTGATTGGTGGGGGGGGGACCGTGGCCGGTTGCGTCTGCTTTCGGGCATTGTGTCCCAATGGGTGGGCCGCAAACCACAGCCAGCCTTCCTTGCGCTTCTCTGTTGCTGCTGCTGGGAAGACCGAAAACTACAAGGAGAACAAATTTTATCATTTACTAGTGGACGTTCAGCCCGTTAAATTAACGGGCGCTAGAAGATATGTGGTGAAACATTTGTAAAAGCAGACTGAGGTCCCTCTACCCCTTTCCTACCTCTGTGGCCCATGTACCCCTTTCTTACCACTGTGGCACCTCTACTCCTTTCCTACCTCTAAGGTTCCTCTACTCCTTTTCTACCTCTGTCCCCTCTACCCTTTTCCTACCTCTATCCTCCCTTATAGCCCTTTCCCTACCCAGAACCCATCACTATTGACCTCTGAGTGTTCGTGCATGTTGTCACTCTTCCCTTTTCCTATCTCCCTCTCCCTTGCGACTCCACCCCCTTTCCCACCTCTCTCCCCGCTCCCTCCAATCCCTGCGTCAGTGGAGAGCATGCTCAGTACCGAATTCCACTGACGGACGGAAAGCTACAGAGGGACACAGGCACTTTATTATATAGGATACCCCACCCATCTGGCTGGGTTGGCCCCGGTGTAGCTTGGCAGCTGCAATCCCCGGTTTAGCGTTGCAGCCGCAATCCCTGATTCAGCATGACAGCCACAAGCCCCGGTTTACCATAGCAGTTGCAATCCCTGGTTCAGGATTGCAGGCTCAATCCTTGGTTTAGCGTTGCAATCTCCATCCCCGGTTTAGCATTGCAGCTTCCGTTTCTTGTTTAGCATACTCAGTCTCCGGTTTAGCACTGCTGCCTCAACCCTTCTTTTAGCGTTGCAATCTCCACCCCCGGTTTAGCACTGCATCTGCAATCCCCGGTTTAGCGCTGCAGCCCCAAACCTTGGTGTAGTGTTGCAGTTTCAATCCCCGGTTCAACACTGCAGCGTCCGTCTCTTCTTTAGCATACTCAAGTTTGCTGATCAACTTTGGCATCCTGATCAAGTTTGCAGATGACACCTAATTGGGAGGGGTGGCTAATACCCCAGAGGACAGGATCACACTTCAAAATGACCTTAGCAGATTAGAGAACTGGGCCAAGGCAAACAGGATGAATTTTAACAGGGAGAAATGTAAAGTACTACACTTGGGCAAAAAAAATGAAAGGCACAAATACAGGATGGGTGACACCTGGCTTGAGAGCAGTACATGTGAAAGGGATCTAGGAGTCTTGGTAGACCATAAACTTGACATGAGTCCACAGTGTGATGCAGCAGCTCAAAAAGCCAATGCAATTCTGGGCTGCATCCATAGGAGTATAGCATCTAGATCAAGGGAAGTAATAGTACCACTGTATTCCGCTCTGGTCAGACCTCACCTGGAATACTGTGTCCAGTTCTGGGCACCACAGTTCAAGAAGGAGACTGACAAGCTGGAACGTGTCCAGAGGAGGGCAACCAAAATGGTCCAAGGCCTGGAAACGATGCCTTATGAGGAATGGCTTAGGGAGCTGGGTATGTTTAGCCTGGAGAAGAGAAGGTTAAGGGGTGATAGGATAGCCATGTTCAAATATATAAAAGGGTGTCATATAGAGGAGGGAGAAAGGTTGTTTTCTGCTGCTCCAGAGAAGCGGACACGGAGCAATGGATTCAAACTACAAGAAAGAAGATTCCACCTCAACATTAGGAAGAACTTCCTGACAGTAAGAGCTGTTGGACAGTGGAATTGGCTGCCAAGGAGTGTGGGGGAGTCTCCTTCTTTGGAGGTCTTTAAGCAGAGGCTTGACAGCCACCTGTCAGGAATGCTTGGATGGTGTTTCCTGCTTGGCAGGGGGTTGGACTGGATGGCCCTTGGGGTCTCTTCCAACTCTAGGATTCTAGGATTCTATGATACTCGGTCCCCGGTTTAGCATTGCATCTGCAACCCCCGGTTTGGCACTGCAGCCTCAATCCTTGGTTTAGCGTTGCAGTCTCCACCCCCGGTTTAACCCTGGTTTAGATTGGCAGCTGCACTGGGACGGCGATTTGCTGCGCCCCAGCCGACCGGCATTTTGCCCGGGCCTTCCTGCTCCCGGTTCACGTGGGGCAGGTTAGTGCGGACCAAACCCGGTTTGACCCGAGGCTGGCAGCTCGTGCCCCACCCACCCCCAAACCTCTCAAGTGTCGCTCCCCCCTTTGCTTCCTGCCTTTTTCCTCTCCCCTCCAGCACTTGGCCAACTACGTCGAGCAGTACGTGGGGGTGGAGGGGACCCCCAGCAGCCAGAACGAAGGCTTCCTCCTGAAACCCGTCTTCCTGCAGAGGTGAGGGACCCTTGGGCGCTCGAGGGGGGGGGGCCCGCTGCTGCCTCCAGAGCAGGGGCTCCGGGGTGGGGCAACGGTGGCAGCCCTGGCTCCCTCCTGCCTCTCTTCCAGGGTGGATTTGATTTAAATCAAATTGATTAAAATCACGATTTAAATCACTAGTCAGTAAGACTTGATTTAAATATTTTTTTTTACAGAAAGACTCCTTCTTGCTGGTATAATCTTAATATTTGCAACCATATGAGGGTTTCATTTTTGGAATAATAAATTTTCAGAGTGGTTTTTACAGTTATATCAAAAATTACTGATTTGGTTATACTACTAGAAATACACAGACAGATAATTATGAAATTATGGTGAGGTTTAATAAGTTAACTGTTTATATTTGGACAACTTTTCTGCTGTACTTTATTGGAAGGAGAAAAATAATCATTTCCTTAATAACCATTTAAACAATTTATTTAACTAAGACAATAACATGATAGCATATGTATCCATGTTTGTTAACTGATGTGGTTAAACATTTTTTTAAAAAACTTAGACTGAGTTTTAGCCCACTTGATCAACTTAAAACAAACCCTTATTTCCTGATGAATAGCCTTTGGACTACAATGTAACTTTAAATAGAAGACTATATTTAGATAGATTTTTCCTCCAAAAGCATTTTATTTTAAAAATCCTATTTAAATCAAAGAAATCTGATTTAAATAAAAAAAAACTGATTTAAATAAAAAAAATAATCTGATTTTTAAATTTTATTTTTTTAAAAATCATTGATTTTTATCCACCCTGCTCTCTTCTGCCCCCCCCCCCAGGAACCTAAAACAGTTCCGGCGCTGGCAGTGCGCCCAGCTGCAGGCCGCCCGCGACAAGGCCCGGGGCTCCTGGAAGAGGCTGGTGGGTGTGGAGAGTGCCTGCAACGTGGACTGCAAGTTCAAGCTCAACACGCACCGGATGCTCTTCGTCATGAACGCAGAGGATTACATGTACCGGCGGGGGGCCCTTGGCCGCGCCAGGCAGGTGGGTCTCCAGGGGGGTGCTTTCATTTATCAATCAATCAAAATTTTATTTCGGCGACGTGCCCATATATAAACAACAAAAGCCAAACAAGGCAAAGGAGACAAAACAAAACAGAACAACCAAGTAACAATGCAAAATAGAACAACAACAACAACAACAACAATAATAATAATACCGGTAATAATAATAATAATAATAATAATAATTTATTATTTATACCCCGCCCATCTGGCTGGGTTTCCCCAGCCACTCTGGGCGGCTTTCAACAAAGCATTAAAATACAATAACAAAAGCCAGTACATAAGAAAACCGTCGCAACGTTAGGCAATCAACTCATGGTAGTAATTCAGTGCTACCCTAGCGACCTTAGCGAGGACAAAACAGAGGCCTCGGATTTGAGTAGGATAGTAATATAGCTTTCAAAACTCGAACAGCATTCCAGCGCATCTCTTAAGCGAAAGGACTGCAGTTAGGAACCTTGCGACCTGAAGCGTTCTATGAGGGTCCGTATCTTGCAGCATATAGGCTTTCATTTAATATATTAATAATAATTTTTTTATTTATACCCTGCCCTTCCCAGCCAAGACCGGGCTCAGAGCGGCTAACACCCATAAAATCACAACAAAACAATCAATTAAAATGCAGGTTAAAATACGATTTAAAGTTTAAAATGCAGCCTCGTTTTTAAGTAGCCCACCAATCAAACCATAAAGGAATGAAACATCCGGGTTAAACTAAAACCAACCCAAAGGCCAGGCGGAACAGCTCCGTCTTGCAGGCCCTGCGGAAAGATGCCAAATCCCGCAGGGCCCTGGTCTCTTGCGACAGACCGTTCCACCAAGTCGGGGCCAGTACTGAGAAGGCCCTGGCCCTGGTTGAGGCCAGCCTAGCATCCTTGTGGCTCGGGACCTCTAAGATGTTACCGTATTATTTGAGGACCTTAAGGTCCTACCTGGGGCATACCAGGAGAGGCGGTCCCTTAGGTATGAGGGTCCTAGGCCGCATAGGGCTTTAAAGGTCAAAACCAGCAATTTAAACCTGACCCTGTACTCCACTGGGAGCCAGTGCAGCTTTACAGTGGTACCTCAGTTCCCGTACGGCTCGGATCCCGAACAAATCGGCTCCCGGACGCCGAAAACCCAGAAGTAAGCGTTCCAGTTTAAGAACGCTTTTCGGAAGCTGAACATCCAGCGCGGCTTCTGATTGCATGTAGCCAATCGGAAGCCGCGCAACCAAGGTACCACCGTATTAAATTTCCATACAGCTCTTATATTATCATTCATTAAGTTCATATACCGCCCTATACCTGGAAGTCTCGCAGAAAAGATCGCAACCTATAGAACGGGTCGGCAAATGGGGTCTGGTCCGCTGTCCCTCAGACCTTGTGGGGGGCCGGACTTCTGGGTGGTATAGTGGTTAAGAGCGATCGACTCGTAATCCGGGGAACCGGATTCGCTTCCCCGCTCCTCCCCATGCAGCTGCTGGGTGACCTTGGGCTAGTCCCACTTCTCTGACGTCTCTCAGCCCCACTCACCTCACAGAGGATTTGTTGGGGGGGAGGAAGGGAAAGTAGGATGTGAGCCGCTTTGAGACTCCTTCGGGGAGTGATAAAGCGGGATATCAAATCCAAACAGACCAGAACACTTCTGGGTTTTCGGCATTCGGGAACCAAGGCGCTTGAGAACCAAGGCCCCACTGCAAATACCCGGGGAGAGTATCCCACCGGCAGGGAGCCACCGCCGAAAAGGCCCTGCTCTGGACCTCTTGCAAAAGAGGCACACGGAGAAGGGCCTCAGGTGGGTCAGCTCCGGTCCAGCTCCCCGGTTTGAGGGGGCCGATTTCCGCCGGTGACCCTCCCCTCTCTCTCTCTGGGCAGGCGCAGCCGTCGGTCTTGCTGCGCTACCACCGGCGCTTCGAGGCCTGGCACCTGGGCTGGCTGAGCCGGCACGCCGGGCGCGAGGCGTCCGAACTGGTCCAGGACTGGCTGATGGGCGACGAGGACGAGGACCTGCTGCCCTGCAAGACCACCTGCGAGACGGTCAGCGTCCACGGCGTCCCTGTCAACCGCTACCGCGTCCAGTACAGCCGCCAGCCAGCCTCGCCCTGAACCCCCCCTTCCTCCCTCCCTCTGGCCGGGGCATTTATCCGACCAGGTTTTTTTCTGCTGGAGGCGAGTCTCGTTTTCTCCGTTTGGTTTCTGACTTTGGGGGTGGGGGCTCGCCGCGTTTCGCGCCACATGACACGGGACGGACTAGGGGGGTGTCCGCCCAGAGCTCTCCAGGCCACGGACTGCTTTGTTTTGGCCGGGGATGGGGGGAGGCAACCCGGGAGACAAACCTCCCCCCCCCACCACCGCCAGGCCTTTCTCCCGACCCCCCCCCCACCTATTACTGTGCGGTGAACACTTCCGAACGCCAAGACGTGAGCAGCAGAGGGGCTTTCCTTTCTACGCCGCCCCCCCCAATGGACTGCGTGGCCTTTTTGGTGCGAAAAACAAAGCTGTACTCTTGTGGGCGTCTGGTCTGGGGGGGGCAGGTGGCCGAGCCCCCCTGGAAGGTGGGGTCATCTCCCGCTGTGGGCGCCTGGACCGTTCTGGCTGCGGATTTTGGGGAACGGGACGCCGGTGGGGGGGGCAAGATCAAGGGGCTCCTCCTCCCCCCGCCACCTCCAAGACGCTCCAGGGGTTTAATTCTTGGGGGGAGGGCTGTTGCGCTGCGTGGTTCCTTTTTTGGGGGGGCTTGGTTTCTCTGTTTCCTTTGCCAGATAATCTTGGGGGGGGCGCTGCTGTCCTTTTATTTCTCTCTCTCTGCGCCCCCCCCTCCAAATTTGGCCACGGAAGACACACTTGGGTGTGGTTTTTGGGGGTCTGCCCCTCCCCTCCCTCCAATCACTGCCAACAAATGGAAGACCCCTCCTCCAGGAACTTGATTGGCTCAAACTTCTCCCCCCCCCCAGAAATATCAGACCCCCCCCTCCACCCTCCTTGGACGCCAGGAAGGTCCCCCCCAATCCCCATATCTCCCCCCCCACCTGCTGTTCTCCCAAGCGGAGGGGGGGGGGCCGACTGTGCCAAAATCTCTCTTAACGAAACGATGACTTAAATGGTAGCTTTTGTGGCTTAACGTGTCTTTTTTCTTTTTTCTAATTGGGGGGGCCATTGTGAGGTTTGGAGAGGGGGCGAGAAACCCTCCTCTACCCAGCCCACCTCCCCCCCCCAAACTGGCCATATTTCTTCATCCCATTGTTTTTTAAAATGAATAAATAAACCCAATTTAATTTATAATTTGGGCGGGCAAAGCGAGGTGCTACTCACCCCTCCATCTCGCCAAGGGGGGGTGTCAGCAAGGCAATGGGGGGGGGCCTTCCGGAAGCCAGGGAACATCTGTCTATAGTGGAGAACACAATTGAAATTTAATTTTCAATTTTTATTTCGTCTCCAAAGGATCTCTTTTGTTCCTCAACCCCCCCCCCACCGCACCCCCCACCCCCACCCCGGCTTCCTCCCGCCTTTGTATTTGCTTTTGCCAACTCTTTGAATGTAGTTTTTAAAAGAAATTATTTATTTGCACATCAAGTAAAAATAAAATATTAATTTTGAAAACGCCAGAGGCTCCCTCGTCTTCTTCCTTCCCCCGCAGAACAGGCGGTGGGCTCCCCGTGTGAGGAGCGTAGGTCGCCCGAGGGCCCCGTTCCCCTCCCGTGGGCCAGAGGCCGATTTGCGCCGCGCGCTGGGTGCGAATCCACCCCTCCTTTCGTACAGCAGGGCTGGTTTTCGCACACACATCTTGGCGAGCAAAGAAAATCCGGCGAACGCGGTTCTGGGGCGACGGCGAGTGTGCCCACCAAGAGGTCTCTGAGTGCCCCCCCCCGGCGCACGTGCCCTAGGTTCCCCACCACCGATTTAAGGGGTTCCTTGCTGCGCTGCCTGGCCCCCCCAAGCTCTCCGCCCGGGGGGCTGCTTCCCGACACGCAGGGGTCTCCCGTGCCGCTTGGAGGCTTCTATCCGCCGCCAGATGTTTCCTCTTCCGCTCTCTGCATCCTTTGAGGTCATTTCCTTATCAGCAGCAGAAAGATAAGCCCTTGTGGGGACGCCAAGGATGTTTATAACCGGGGGCTGGGGGGGTGGGAAGATCCTGCGGCTGGTCTCCGTCCCTTGCCGAGATGCCCCTCAGAGACAGCCTCAGGGGCTCCCCCCTTTGGGAAACGGCACCCAGCGCCACTTCTGAGCCACTGCCATAGGCTCAGTGTCTTCCTTTTTGGAAGATGCAGAAGTAGAATAATTATACCTCGAGCCCTCAACCCTATACCATTATTTATTGCCTCCTTAGGTTTATTCGAGATTAGAATGCTTATATTTTGGGGTTAGAATCCTAGAATCCTAGAGTTGGAAGAGACCCCAAGGGCCATCCAGTCCAACCCCCTGCCAAGCAGGAATTATTAATATTATTATTATTAGAATCCTAGAATCCTAGAGTTGGAAGAGACCCCAAGGGCCATCCAGTCCAACCCCCTGCCAAGCAGGAATTATTAATATTATTATTATTAGAATCATAGAAACCTAGAGTTGGAAGAGACCCCAAGGGCCACCCAGTCCAACCCCCTGCCAAGCAGGAAACACCATCAAAGCATTCCTGACAGGTGGCTGTCAAGCCTCTGCTTAAAGACCTCCAAGGAAGGAGACTCCACCGCACTCCTTGGCAGCAAATCCCACTGTCGAACAGCTCTTACTGTCAGGAAGTTCTTCCTAATGTTGAGGTGGAATCTTCTTTCTTGTAGTTTGAATCCATTGCTCCGTGTCCACTTCTCTGGAGCAGCAGAAAACAACCTTTCTCCCTCCTCTATATGACATCCTTTTATATATTTGAACATGGCTATTATCATATCCCCCCTGAACCTTCTCTTCTCCAGGCTAAACATACCCAGCTCCCTAAGCCGTTCCTCATAAGGCATCGTTTCCAGGCCTTGGACCATTTTGGTTGCCCTCCTCTGGACACGTTCCAGCTTGTCAGTCTCCTTCTTGAACTGTGGTGTTCCACCCTGTTCTAGCCCTCGATTAGGGACCCCGGTGGCGCTGCGGGTTAAACCATTATTCTAATCCTTAAATTATTATTCTAATCCTTAAGATTTTGACGCTTTGTAGCGATACTCTGATCGCTGGTTTGGAATTATACTGTCTTATATTGCTGTCTTTTGCTGTAATAAACTGAGTTGAGTTCTCTTGATAGTTTGAGTCCAGGCGCTTTGGGGATCTTGCAGCACTCGGGATATTAGACCGGGGTGTGTGTGTGAGTTTAGGCGAAACCAAGATCCGTAATTCTACCAAGGGGAGAGTAGCTGCGGTCTGAGAAACGCCTCTTCCTGTGCCGATTCCGCGAAAGAGAATACTTTTGTCGCGTGCAAGGGAATTGCAGGGGGGGACGGACCCTGCAGTGTCACCGGGTTTGGGCTGCGGAGTGTTTCCTGGAGTTAAGAGGCCAAGCCCAGGACGTCGCTCCTTGCAGCAGCGACGACTCCGAAGCAGGATGCATCTGTGCGGAGCGGGGCCAAGCCTGCCTCTCCGGCTGCTCACGCTGTTCCTCTTGTGTAGGCAGCCGGTGAAGGCTGCGGCCGACGACTACGACGGTAAGTGGCAAGGAAGACCCCAGACCCCCTTTTTAGTTGGGCGGGAGGCTGCAGGGTTCTGCAGCAGACAGCCATTGGGACTTTCTTCTTTTAATTTACTGGTTGGCTTTTTGCAACTTGAAATTTTACAGAGATATATCAAACATAAATCACCCCAAACAAATAATTATCAGGAATCAGGAGAGTTCCATCCATCCCTATTGGGAATCGGTTCCTCCTGCTATTATTTCCATGGCTGGACTATTATTTCCGTGGTGTTGATGAAGCACAGACGCTGCTTTTGGAAAACCCAAAGATTTTTGCCTTCTGGAATTATTATTATTATTCATGCAATTCCATGCACTTTTTAATTCTTACCATTTTTAAATTTGGTTTTTTTCAGATTAAAATTTTACTGTTACATCTCCAACATAAAACCAAGATCCCAAATAATCTCTTGGACCTTCCCTCTTCCCCTTTGTGGGTCTTATCATTAATCATTTCCTCCGGCATCTTTTATAATAAATCCAAATCTTTTACATCTCCGTTATGTCCAAATTTCACCATTAAACCACAAGTGTTATTCCCCATCCTACTAACAATTTTAGCTGTTTACAGTGGTTCTTAAGGTAGATTATAAAATTCCCCCCATTCCTTATTAACATTTTGGTCTTCCTGATTTCTCCCGGTCATTTTAGCCATTTTGGCACAATCCATCTGCCATTCTTCTCTGGTAGGGACTTTATCTTCTTTCCATCTCTCATGCACCAAGCTAAATTATATCAGTTTAATGGAAAATTATCTTTTGAGTTCCCAAGTCATGTGACGACCTTTTGGCACCCTCCCCTATTTGAAATTTGGAAGCTGCAAAAATTCCATGCCTTACGTGGATTGGGCGAAAAGGGAGACTCATCCAGGGCGGCTGGCATTGTAAGAATTTTAATCTGAAAAGCCAAATAAATAATTTTAAAATGGTAATAATTAAAAAGTGCAGGAAATTGCAGCAGCAGCAGCAATTCCAGAAGGCAAAATTAAAATCCTTGTGTCTTCCAAAAGCAGTTTCCGTGTTTCTTCACCACAACCTAAACGTTGTCCAGCCACCGAAATAACAGCAAGTTTCCATTCCTCACGCCCCAAAACTTACCATATTTTCCCGACCCTTATTTTTGGGGGCTCCAAAGAAATCCCCCATATGCACTGTGTATAAGACGACCTCCAATTTAAAATTTGAAAAAATAGGGGGGGATATAGTCTTATATAAGGGATGTGGGTGGCGCTATGGGTTAAACCCCACAGCCTAGGGCTTGCCGATCAGAAGGTCGGCGGTTCGAATCCCCGCAACGGGGTGAGCTCCTGTTGCTCGGTCCCTGCTCCTGCCCACCTAGCAGTTCGAAAGCATGTCAAAGTGCAAGTAGATAAATAGGTACCGCTCCGGCAGGAAGGTAAACGGTGTTTCCGTGCGCTGCTCTGGTTCGCCAGAAGCGGCTTAGTCCTGCTGGCCACATGACCCGGAAGCTGTACGCCGGCTCCCTCGGCCAGTAAAGCGAGATGAGCGCCGCAACCCCAGAGTCGGACACGACTGGACCTAATGATCAGGGGTCCCTTTACCTTAGTCTTATACACGGAAATTTACGGTATTTCTAAGACCCCTTGCTAAATAAATCTGCCAAAGTTTTGCCCCGTAAAATGCCACCCAGCAGCTGAAAAAACCCCTGCTGTTCTTATCCACCCGTCTGCCCAATTCTGCTCCATGGGAGCTGGTGCCCCACGGAAACTGGGGGGTGGGAAGCCGTGCCCCCCCTCTGAAAATCCTGCTTAGCAGGACACGGGCTTGGGCTCCAACGCCGTTCTAACCCGCCCTCTTTCCACCTCCCCAGATTACGCCACCCCCAACGGGACCGAGGCCCCCTGGGCCCCTCCGCCGGGCCTGTGCCCCCGCGCCATCCCCTCCGCCAAGGTGACCCTCAACCGCACCACCTTCCTGGTCCTGCCCCCGTCCTCGCAGGCGCAACTCGACAGCCCCCTGGTGACCCTCCTGCTGCCCTCCTTCTACGCCCTGGTCTGCCTGGTGGGGCTGCCCGCCAACGCCCTGGCGCTCTGGGTCCTGGCCACGCGCGTCGAGAAGCTCCCGTCCACCGTCTTCCTGATGAACCTCGCGGCCGCCGACCTACTACTGGGCCTCATCCTGCCCTTGAAAGCCGCCTACTATTACCTGGGTAACCACTGGCCCTTCGGCGAGGGTTCCTGCCGCCTCACCACGGCCGCTTTCCACGCCAACATGTACTGCTCTCTCCTGCTGCTGGCCTGCATTAGCGCTGACCGCTACCTCGCCGTAGCGCACCCCTTCCTGGCCCGCTCCTTCCGCAGCCCTGCCGTCGCCGCCGGCACCTGCGGCGCCGCCTGGGGGGCCGCCGCCCTCTCGGCGCTGCCCCTGGCCCTGCGGCGCCAGGCGTTCCCCCTCCTGGGCACGGCCCGCGTCTTGTGCCACGATGCCCTGCCGGCCGAAGACGACGCCACATATTTCCGCCCGTATTTCCTCGCCCTGGTGGCTTGCGGGTTCCTGGCCCCACTGGCGGTCATGGCGCTGTGCTCGGGGGCCACCCTGCGCGTGCTGGCGGGGAAAGGGGACCGCTACGCCACCGCCATCAAACTGACCGCCGTCGTGCTGGCGTCGGCCGTGGCGCTGTACACCCCGAGCCACGTCTTGCTGCTCCTCCACTACTCCCGGCGCTGCGCCGGGGCCCGGGGGACCCTCTACGTGGCCTACATGGGGGCCCTGGCTGCCAGCGCCGCCAACACTTGTGTAGACCCCTTTGTGTACTACTACGCCTCGGAGGAATTCCGCGCCAAGGTGGCGGGCAGGATCTTTGGGGCGCGGAAGGACTCAGCCGTCTCCCTGAAAACCAGCAAGGAAACGCTGCCCACGAAATGCTCCCAGGCATGAAAACAAAACAAAACCGTAAGAAGAAAAAAATACCCCCACAATTTCCTGTATTTCAGGCTTGTCCAGCTCCCAAGAGACTGCGATCTGCTCTACCACTATGAAAAAACTGGCAGTGATCTACCCATTGGATTGACCAAAGTTGCTGAGTATTTTCGAGGTGGGGCGATCGATCAGGATCACACGATTGACCGATCGACCGGTCGGACATGTCTGCTGTATTGTAAAGGGACAAACATCCGCTTAGATCAGGGGTAGGCAACCTAAGGCCCGGGGGCCGGATGCAGCCCAATCGCCTTCTCAATCCGGCCCGCGGACGGTCCAGGAATCGGCGTGTTTTTACATAAGTAGAATGTGTCCTTTTAATTACCGTATTTTTCACTCTATAAGACGCACTTTTTTCCTCCTAAAAAGTAAGGGGAAATGTCTGTGCGTCTTCTGGAGCGAATGTGTGGTCCCTGGAGCTGAACTGCCCAGTGGCAAAAGCAGATTGTGCTTTTTTAAAAAGAGAGAGAGAGAGAAGGGGGTGTTGAAAGGAAGCCCCCTGAGCAGCTGCTCAGCAAAGGATCGGGGAGAGAGATAAGGGAGAGAGATTCCAGCCCCGCCCCCTTGCAGAGGGAGGCTGTTTCCCCAGCGACATGGGACTGGCTGATTAGATTATCTGTCTGGAAACTGTAGACATGGCTTCCTGAAGCTGCAGAACTGTGAGTTAAACCCCATTTGCAAAGTAAGCTCAACAACTTTGAGCTGATCCTCAAAAAATGGGGCTTTTCTCCTTTGCAAAAGAAGCTGCAGAAATTTGAGCTGATCCTAAAAAAAATGGGGCTTTTCCCCTCTAAAAACTAGGTGAGTCCTATGGTCAGGTGCGCCTTATAGAGTGAAAAATACATCTCTGGGTTATTTGTGGGGCAGAGGAATTTGTTCATTCCTATTTAGGGGAGTTTTTAACCTGTGATATTTTAATGTATCTTAATACCTGTTGGAGGCTGCCCAGAGTGGATGGGGAGACTCGGCTAGAGAATTATTATTATTATTATTTTATTTTAAGGAGTAGGATATGTTTTTTTCTCATGCAGAGCTCTAACCGAGAGGCATCAGAGGGAAACGATTTAAAATTATCGGTCCGCTATTATTATAGACAGATAAAAAGAGGGTTTTCTCTGCCCAATTAGTCTGTGGATAGGCTATAATAATCAGTGATTTATTTCTTTTTTAAAAAAAGGTTAGGGGTACTCTAACACACACACCCACCCACCATATTTTACCATGTATAACATGTCCCCATGTATAAGACTCCCTCTGTATTTGGGGACTCCAAATTGAGAAAATAGGGGGATATTGCCCCATTGTGTATAAGACTACCTATCCTTTTTAACATTACTGTATTTTTTAGTACAAAAATCTAGTATTTTACATGGAAAAGGGAGCTTTTGTTAAGTGATAGCTAGCTATTATTATTATTATTATTATTATTATTATTATTATTATTCCCCCCCCCCTTCAAAATATAGTCCAGCCCACCACATGGTCTGGGAGACGGTGGACCGGCCCCCGGCTGAAAAAAGGTTGCTGACCCCTGGCTTAGAACATGGGTAGGGAGCAATTTTTTTAAAAAAACAACCCCATGGAAAATAGCGCAAGTGGATCCCCCAAATTCAGCTGAAAACGCAACTTTTGTTCGCTCCTTTGCAAACAGCGGGAAGCCCGTAGATTTCGTTCGCAAGCCTGACTCGCAACGGGCGCAGGATAATTTCTATACAGTGGTACCTCGACTTACGACAATAATGCGTTCCGGCGCGATTTTCGTAAGTTGAAAAAATTCGTAAGTCGAATCCCCATAGGAATGCATTGAGTGAAAAAAATTCGTTAAGTCGAAAAAATCCTATTAAAAATTCGTAAGTCGAAAAAATCCTATTCAAAGCGGCCGCGACTTCCATTCGTAAGTCGAAAAATTCGGTTGCAGCGGCCATTTTGTTTCTCCCGGAAGTCATTCGTAAGTCGAAAAAAACGTAAGTCGAATCGCTCGTAAGTCGAGGTACCACTGTATATTATACGGTCGCACAGACGAAAAAAATTCATTTGTTGATTTTTGGGGTGACCAAAAATCTTCCCCCCAAAAAAGATTTGGAAACGCCGTTCCATCGTTTTTAGGCAAACGTTGGTCAAACGGAGCTACGGGAACGTGAGGTTGTACAAAAGTTCTAACCGACCCTTCTCTCTGGAAAGAAGCGAGAGGCGCCGTTTGGTTTTCAGACATCGGTTTTTAATAAAATATTTTATCAGCATCTAAATCAAACTTCTTCTCCCGTGCCCCCGCCCACGACCTCGGCACTCGAACTCGCTACCGAAACGTGTGCCGAGGTCCATGGCCTCCCCACTGCATGCCTCTAGGTTCGTGGGCCGTCCTACTGAAATGGGGCTGGGGGGGAGAGGGAGGGCAGGGGTCTCCCAGCTCTTCCGGGGTGCAGGAGCTGGCTGGGCCGGGCGAGGGGGGGGTCCCCGGTCTAGGGCGGAAACGGGAGAAAGCGAGAGGGGCTGCTGGATGCCGTGGGGTGCCCCCCCACCCCGGGATGGGCGGAACCGCCCTTTCTGAAATAAATACCGGCACAGCAAGAGGGTTCTGCGTAGCCGCCGAGCGGGGGGGGGGGCACATTCTGCCTTGCTCAGAGGTGGGGTGGCGTGGGGCAGAGCGGGTCCTGGCGCCCTGGGATTGTTGCGGGGGGTGTTTGTGCAAAGGAAAAAACATGGAGGGGGGGGGAGGCTGGTTTCTCACCAAAAAAGGAGAGAAAATTCCCAAGTTGTGTCTCGTATCTCCCAAGACTGGAATTTCCCCCCCGGTGCCCCCTGCAATTTAAAGGGTTGTGGGTTCAAGAGGGGAAGGGGGTTGTTTAGGCTTCCTTGGCACCCCCGGGGGGGTTGGAAAAAGCACTTTTCACGGGGCGGGTTTATGCACCAGGCATCAGGGGAGGAAGGCGGCATGGAAATGTAGGAGAACGGAGAAGGTTTCCTAGGGGAAAGGAAGAAAGGGAACATCCCGAACGGACGATTCCGATGGGAACGGAGAGGCGGGAAACCCCCAAAGCCTAGCCCTGGCTCCTCAATTGCAGAGTTGGGCGCCGGGACCCCCGGAGGTCATCCAGCCTGACCCGGCGCAACGTGACTGAAGAAGAGGCGGGAAGTTCGTCGGACGGATGGAGGGTGGCGATTCGGGTGGCGTCTCGAGGGTGCTGTGAGATCTCGCCGGGCACGGGCAGGCAGCTTCCTCTCGCCCGCCTTTGCCTCTCAAAGCTGGGTGGGGTGGGGAGGAAGCAGGGTCCGGATCCGAAGGAGGCTTGGCTGGGGAAGGAGAGAGTCTGCGCTCCACCTCTGCCGGCAGAAAGCTCCTGGGTTTGCGTGGCGCAAGGGGGGAAGGGGTTGGCACAGAGCATGTGCAGAGTGCCTGGGGGGCAGCTGGGCTTTGGCTCGGCATCGAGAGGCGGCGGAAAAAGCCCGGCTGGGTCTCCGGTGTGGGGCAGCCTCTGCTGAATTGGGGGGAAGAGAGCCCTAGAGGAGAACAGACAGCAAGGGGGGAAGGAAGGGATTAGGGGGGGGGTGCAATTTGATTCCAAAGTAATCCATATCAATAATAATGACACATAATTGCTAATGGCTATTGTTGAAATGAGAATGGAATCAAATTACTCCCCCTAATGGTAATAACTAATATTTACTGATTCCTTTATCAGTAATAGTATAAAGTAATAATAATAATAATAACTATTATTGAAATGGGAACGGAATCAAATTACTCTCCCTAATAATAATAACAACAACTAATAATTACTAATTTCCATTTCATTAATAGATTATTATTATTATTGAAATGAGAACGGAATCAAATTACTCCACCTGATAACTAATACCGTGTTTCCCCTATTTTAAGACACCGTCTTATATATTTTTTCCCTCAAGAAAACGCACTATGGCTTATTTTGAGGGGATGTCTTATTTTTATTACGTAAGCCCAGCCCAGCCTTTTCCTTGGCGCCCTCCAGAACGGCGCCTGTCACTATGGCTTATTTTCGGGGTACGGCTTATATTTCACAAATGCGAAAAAAATCCTGCTATGGCTTATTTTATGACTACGTCTTAAAATAGGGGGAACAGGGTAACTAATAATTCCTATTTCAGTAATAGTATAATCAGACAACTTCCCCCTAATAGTAATAATAACAATTTGTTGTTGACAAAGGACAGCTGGACATATAAAACGCCCCATTGCCTTCAGGAGCTGAGGGCCGCATCAAACCTCAATCCGGCCCTGGGCTTTCCTCTTCCTTTCTTTTTTGCAATTAAGAGGTGAATAGATTTCTCGAAATACAGGTCAAAAAATCCTGCAAATCGGAATGGCCACAATGGCCGGCCAGTCTCCTTGCTGCTGCTCTGTGGGCTGGAGGGGACGGCGGATGATGTCACGAGCCCCCGCCCCACCCCGGGGACCCCCACTCACCCTTCACTCCCCCGTGGGCACCGGCGTCCCCCGGAACCGGCCCCCTCCTGCTGCCGCGGTGCTACTGGGGGCCGTCAGCTCAAACGCATCCCCTTCCGACATGGCATAGGGATCAACTTCATATTCGTAGGAGTAGTAGGAAAAGTCCAACTGGGAGGTGGGGGCTTCCTCTGAAAATAAAAAAAGGGGTCAAACTGGGGCCAGACCCCACCCCACCACCAGAGCTCCATCGCCCCCATTCCTGGAGCCGAAAGGGAACCGTCGCCGGGAAAATGGTTCCTTCGTTGCTTTGCTAAATTTCTAATCTTTCGTACACTCTTATTTTTTGCCGCTAGGGCAGAACGGTTTAGAAGCCTGATTACGATATGATTTAAATGTATACAGTGGTCCCTTGGTTCTCAAACGTAATCCGTTCCAAAACCAAAGCGTTCCAAAACCAAGGCGCGCTTTCCTGTAGAAAGCCACGCAAAACGGATTAATCCGTTCCAGACTTTGAAAAACAAGCAATTTAACGTGAATTTTACTATCTAACGAGACCATTGATCCATCAAATGAAAGCGATGATCAGCGTACTGTACTCTAAGATAAATAAGGCCGTATTGTAGATGATAGAAATTAAAATTAATTTATTTTTCTTTACCTGATGATAAGTCATTGTTTGGCTGGGGGGCTTTTATCCATTTCCGCAGTCGCACAATTAGCCAATCAATCAATCAGTAGCTGAACTGGGTTCCGCACAGACACAAAAACAAATGAACTGAAAAAGCCTCAAAAACGCAAAATAAAGAGCAAAAACAAAAGCGCCAAAATTAATCCGTTCCGAAGTCCGTTTGACTTCCGAAATGTTCGGAAACCGAGGCGCGGCTTTTGATTGGCGCAGGCGCCCCAGAAACAACAGCTGACAGCCACAGAAGACGTCCGGCTTCCGAAAAATGTTCGGAAGTACGGAAACATACTTCCGGGTTTTCAGTGTTTGGGAACCAAGACGTTTGAGAACCAAGGTACCACTGTAGTGTGAAACGGTTTAGAAGCCTGATTGTGATATGATATAAATGTGTGTGTAGATAGATAGATAGATGATAGATAGATAGATAGATAGATAGGTTAGATAGATAGATAGGTTAGATTAGATAGAGATATAGATAGATAAAATAGATTAGATAGATAGATTAGATAGATAGATTAGATAGATAGAGATAGATAGATAGATAGATAGATAGATAGAGATAGATTAGATAGATAGAGATAGATAGATAGATAGATAGATTAGAGAGAGAGAGAGAGAGAGAGAGAGAGAGAGAGAGAGAGAGATAAAATATATATCTCCAGAGGCAGAGATCCAGTGGTCAAGGGGTCTGGTCCTCACCGATCGGGGTTTGTTGGTCCGAGACGGCGGGCAGCTCCAGAGGTCGGAAGTCCGGCTCTGTCTCTACCGGGCGATTCTGGCCTGCGGAGAGGAACGCAGTCAGCGCGGAGCCGGATCATGGCCCGACTCAACGTCAAGGCAGCTTCTATTTAAGCCGCCTCTCGATTCGGAAAACCTTGAGGACTGGAATCTTGAAATGCTTTTTGAGGGGAAGAAGGCGCTTAGCTCAGCGGCAAGAGCGCCTGCTTGGCATGCAGAAGGCCTCGACTTCCGTTCTCGACCCCTCCGGTTCAAGGCTGCAAAATGCTTTGCAATGCCTACTTCCTCCCCACATCAGGGGGTGGGTGGGTGGGGGGGTCATAGGAAAAGGCCGTTGCAGCTCTGGGGCAGAACACCTGCTTGGAATGCAGAAGGGCCCCGGCAGCGTCTCCCGGTAAGGTGGGGAAGATGCATTTCGTGGAGCCCTCACAAGGAAGGGACCTTGTGAGTCATCTAGTCTGACCCCATGCAATGCAGGAACCCGCAGCTGTCCCATACGGGAATCGAACCCGTAGCCTCGGTGTCACCAGCCGCAAAACGGAAAGGTGACGAGGCAACGGCGAAAGAAGAATGGCAAGGGAAACGGATGGAATATGTGGAAATGGTGGAACTAACTGGAAAACTTAGGGACAAGGAGACTTTTAAAAAAAGACTGGGAACTGTTTGTAATAATAATAATGAATAATAATAATATATTTATAATAATAATAATAATAATAATAACTTTTATTTGTACCCCGCCCTTCCCAGCCGAGACCGGGCTGAGGGCGGCTAACAATCATAAAAGCACACAACCACAAAACAAACAGTTAAAAATACAAATTAAAAACAATTTAAAACTTAAATATTTAAAAGCCACCTCATTATAAGTAGCTCACCAACAACCAATGGAATAAAAACGTTATACCCCCCGCCCTTCATGATTTAAAAACCGGGCTCAGGGCGGCTAACAACAAATATAAAACATTGATTAATAAACGACTTTAAAAACAGCATAAAGTACAACATAAACGATTCCTTATAGTATCTATTTCTAATTTGTACTCTTTTAAGTTTTACTGGTTCTAATTTTTTAAAAATCAAATTGTACTGTGTATTTGTTCTAGCTCCGTTGTTCTTATGAGCTGAAATAAAGTGATTGATTGAACATAAATGACGTACCTACAGGGATATTGTGAAGGAGTGGACTCACTAGCCGGGTTTGAGTAAACGTTTACAATTAATAAATCAAGTTGAAGATGTAATAACGGGGAAATAACGAAGCGCAAGATGTATTTGGGGGGGAAGACGTGGTATAGAAACGATAAGAAGATTTAACGGTGCAGCCGGGCACGTGTCTGCTATTGATATCAACCCATTCCCCAGACCGTAACGTAACTTATTCCCGCGGTTAGTAAGGAAACGGTCCTGGGGGGGCGCCTTACCGGCCGCACACTGGGCCATGGGGACTTGCTCGATCCGAGTGCCGTTCCCGCAAGCGGCCACTTCCATCTGGCAGGGGTTGGGGTAGACGAGGCCGTCGGATCCGCAGACGGGGTCTCCGTCGGAGCCGCAATCCCGCGAACAGACGCACTGCTCAAAGTAGCCTTCCTCCTGGCAGCCCGTGAGGCTGTTGCAAAGCCCCGTGTGGACGAAACCTGGGCAGGCAGGGAGAGAAAGCCCCGTGGTCGAATCGCGGAAGGGCCCTCCAGGGGACATCTAGTCCAACCCGCTGCCTGCCATGCAGGAGGTTCGCCTGCAAGGTCACCTTCCCTCCTATACAGCAGTCCTTGGGTTCCCAGACTTAATCCGGTCCGGAACCAAAGCATTCCAAAACCAATAATAATAATAATTTATAATAATAATTTATTATTTATACCCCGCCCATCTGGCTGGGTCTCCCCAGCCACTCTGGGCGGCTTCCAAAAGAACATTAAAATATAATAATCGTGCTGGTGGACAACCGTAACAATAAATTATCTATATCTATCTATCTATCTATCTATCTATCTATCTATCTATCTATCTATCATCTATCTATAATCTATATTAACCTATATTAACCAATAACCAAGGCGCGCTTTCCCATAGAAAGGAACGCAGAATGGATTAATCCATCCCGGACTTTTAAAAACAACCCCCAAAACAGCAATTGAACAGGGATTTTACCATCTAACGGGACCCATCGATCCATAAATTGAAAGCAATAAACAATGTACTGTACTATAAAATAAATAACGAGTATTGTAGATGGTAAAAATGAAAATTTAATTTTTTCCCTTCCCTGCACTGACGATAGACATTTAAAAATAAAATATTTATTTTTAAATAAATACCGTATATTCCGGCGTATAAGACGACTGGGCATATAAGATGACCCCCAACTTTTCCAGTTAAAATATAGAGTTTGGGATATACTTGCCGTATAAGAAATACGACCCGGCGTATAAGACGACCCCCGACTTTTGAGAAGATTTTCCTGGGTTAAAAAGTAGTTTTATACACAGGAATATACTGTATCTTATTTATCTTAGAGTAGATGATACCGTATAAATTAAAATTAATTTATTTTTCCTTCCCTGCACTGATGATAGACATTGTTTGAATGGGGGGCTTTTAGCCATTTCCGCAGTCGCACAATCAATCAATCAATCAATCAATCAATCACAGCCTCAAAAACAAAGTCTGTTTGACTTCCGAAATGTTCAGAAACCAAGGCGCTGTTCTGACCCCCCTGCGAAAGACCCGCCTCCCAGCTTTCCTTTTTCCTCCTCCCTCCCCGCTCCCTTTCCTCCCGTGCCGTGCCAACGCCTGCCCTGGATCGCCGAGATTTCTAAGCCGCTCTGGTTGGCGTTTCTGAGCCCGGGGGGGGGGGCACAGAGAAGGGGCTGCGCCTGTGAGACTAGCCGCCCGCCCGCCTTCGGGACTCACCGACCCAGTGGCTGCCGGCGCTCTCCACCTCGTTGCAGAGGGGGCCGTCGCAGAGCTCCCGGGCCAGGGGGCTGTTCTCGCTGACGTTGTAGAAGCGGGTGGCTTCGAAGGCTGCGGGGGCGAGAGGCCGGGTCAGAAGAGGGGGCTGGGTGGGTGGGTGGGTGGGGGGCACGGGAAGGGCCGGCGTACCTGGCTCGTAGTAGTCGTACACTTTGATGGGCACGGGGGCCGTCTTCCCCACCACGTATTCCCGGAAGGCCACGAATTTGACGCAGGTCATGCACTGGCTCGGGATCTGGGGAGGAAGCAACTCGGTGAGGTCCCGAGGGCCGCTTTACGCGGCCCCCCCAACCCAACCATGCAGCCTTTAACTGGAAGTGCCCCTTCTTTGGCGTGGGGCAGCCCTCCAAATTCCCTATTTCCTCCCAAAGGGGGCTGCCCACCCCTTTGACCCCCACCCCAGGATTTCCCCCGCTTCCGGCAGGGCCTTCCGGGTGGTGGCTCCCCTGCCTCGCAGACTCACCTCGTCGAAATAGAAGAGGACTTTCCGGCCGTCCACCTCGTAGCGTTTCAGGCCGATCTGCTTGTTCGAGAGGAGCTAGAAGAGGCGGGAAAGGGAGTCAGCTGGACCTGGAGCGTGGGTCTGCCCCCCCTTCCCGGGGTTGGGCTAGATGACCCCGGAGCCCCTTTCGTGCGGAACGGAGATGCGCAGCCGGGTCGGGCGCTTACCTGTTCCAGACTTTCCAGGTCAGCTCGGAAGCCCGAGAAGAGGGGCACCTCCAGAACAGCCATGTTGGAAGACCCCAAATGAAGCCACCTGCCCCATAGGCACCCGGGGGTCGGCGGGTAGGGAGGTCGAGCGGAGAAGAGAAGGAAAAAAGGGTTTCATGGGTATGAGGGAGTCGCCTTCAACCGTGTCCAACTAGCCCAGGAAGGCTGTGTGTCTCTCCCAGCCTTCCTCTAAAAAATTTAAGGTCCTAGTCCTCATGGCTATTAAAAACAAAAGCTGATTCGCCTAGGCAGCTGCTGTCTACCGAGGGAGAGCACTGCTCCGTGTGCCAACACTGGCTGGCAGCAACGGCGCTCCAGGGTTTATGTCGCTCAGAGCCCGGCGCTGAGGTTGTGGGTTCGATTCCCGTATGGGACGGCTGCGTGTTCCTGCATTGCAGGGGGGTCAGAGTAGATGACCCACAAGGTCCCTTCCGACTCGGCAGTTCCGTGAAATACATCTTACTGGGAGATGCTGCTGGGGATTGCGCCTGGAGCTCTTCTGCATGCCAAGCAGGTGTTCTGCCCTTCTGCATGCCAAGCAGGTGTCCTGCCACCGAGCTACAGCGGCCCTTTCCTATGGCCCTCCCACCCCCCATAATGTGGGGAGGAAAGAGAAGAAGGGGGCACTGCAAAGCTCGGACCCCTACACGGCCTTTGCGCGAAGAAAGAATGGATCGCTGTGTTCCTATTTAAATTGTATTTTTAAAATAAAATGCTTTTGGAGGAAAAATCTTTCTAAATATAGTCTTCTATTTAAGTTACATTGTAGTCCAAAGGCTATTCATCAGGAAATAAGGATTTTTTTAAAGTTTATCAAGTTTAAAGTTTATCAAGTGTGCTAAAACTCAGTCTAAGTATTTAAAAAAAAATGTTTAACCACATCAGTTAACAAACATGGGTACATATGCTATCATGTTATTGTTTTAGTTAAATAAATTGTTTAAATGGTTATTAAGGAAATGATTATTTTTCTCCTTCCAATAAAGTACAGCAGAAAAGTTGTCCAAATATAAACAGCTAACTTATTAAACCTCACCATAATTTCATAATTATCTGTCTGTGTATTTCTAGTAGTATAACCAAATCAGTAATTTTTGATATAACTGTAAAAACTACTCTGAAAATTTATTATTCCAAAAATGAAACCTTCATATGGTTGTAAATATTAAGATTATACCAGCAAGAATGAGTCTTTCTGTAAAAAAAATATTTAAATCAAGTCTTACTGACTAGTGATTTAAATCATGATTTAAATCAATTTGATTTAAATCAAATCCACCCTGGTTCCTATTTACAGATGCCTTATTATTGATTGATTGATTGCAATCGATATACCAGCCTTTATCTGAAGCTCCCAGGTTTAAAAGCAACGGAAGAGCCACACAGAACAATAAGGCGTCCGCTAAGAAACGTTTGTGTGTGTGAACTAGGAATCTAGGGTGGGGAGTTATGGGTCCTTCGTGGTTTGTGGGGACCGAACCCCCCGCCCCACAGACGGTGATGCCCCCCACCCCAATGCCCGGCCGGCGATGGAGGAAGAGAAGGAGGCGTCGCCTTCTCCCTCCTCCTCCCGGCCCTGCCAGCGCCTCCCTCTCCCCCCTGCGAGGTAGGCCAGCCCCATCAGCCCCCCACAGGGGCGTAGCAAGGTGGGACGATGGGGGCGGGCCGCCCCAGGTTCCACCCCAGAAGGGGGTGACACTTTTAAAAAATTTTTTAAAAAATTATATTTTTTTACATTTTTTAAACTTTATTGGAAAAAAGAGATAATAGACACACACACACACACACAACCCCCCCCCCCACCTCACAAAGTGGCACCATCAGAGGGGGGGGTGACACTTCTTTATTTTTTTATTTTTTAAAAAATCAAAATTTTAACTTTATTGAAAAAAATAGATAATAGACACACACACACAAAAACCCCACACCTCGGCAAAGTGGCACCATCATTTTTGGGGGGTGGGGGTGACTTGCTATGCCACTGGGTGCAGCTCTGCCAGTGCCCTGGCAAAGTGGGGGGGTGACAAAAAATTTTTTGCCCTGGGTACCACCTGGGCTGGCTATGCCTCTGGCCCCCCACCCTTAGCCCCGAGCCCCCCACGCTCACCTCATGCAGGCTTCCACCATCACCCGGTACTCCTGGTGGTCTTGGTCGGCGGCTGGGTCATCATCGTCCCCCAGCGCCTGGTCCGCCCTGTGCTGGGGGGTCTCCTCCGGGGGGCCGGGTTTGGGGGGCCGCGGGGGGGCCCTCCGGTGCCTCTTCAGCTTGGGCTCCTGCAGGTTGACCAGCAACTGGAAGGACGGCTTGGCCACCGGGTCGGGGACGTTGTAGGCCACGTCGATCTGGGAACGGAAACGGGCAGGGCTCAGTGCCGCCCGCACGGGTCGGCAGCAGCAGGGGCTTCAGGCAACTTCCCGTTGGAATCAGCGTCTCTGCTCTTTCACGAGGACTAGGAACTTGCTTTTTTAACCTTCTGCATGCCAAGCAGGCGCCCTTCCCTTAAAAGGCAAGCTTCCCGCGCTCGCCGTTAAAAAAGGTAAGTTTCTAGTCTTCGCGAAAGAGCAGAGAGAAGCTGAGAAAAGGATATAGATAGATATCCTTGCCTATGAAAGGATATAGAATAGAATAATAGAATCCTAGAGTTGGAAGAGACCCCAAGGGCCACCCAGTCCAACCCCCTGCCAAGCAGGAATTATTAATATTATTATTATTAGAATAATAGAATCCTAGAGTTGGAAGAGACCCCAAGGGCCACCCAGTCCAACCCCCTGCCAAGCAGGAATTATTAATATTATTATTATTAGAATCATAGAATCCTAGAGTTGGAAGAGACCCCAAGGGCCATCCAGTCCAACCCCCTGCCAAGCAGGAATTATTATTAATATTATTATTATTAGAATCCTAGAATCCTAGAGTTGGAAGAGACCCTAAGGGCCATCCAGTCCAACCCCCTGCCAAGCAGGAAACACCATCAAAGCATTCCTGACAGGTGGCTGTCAAGCCTCTGCTTAAAGACCTCCAAAGAAGGAGACTCCACCACACTCCTTGGCAGCATATTCCACTGTCAAACAGCTCTTACTGTCAGGAAGTTCTTCCTAATCTTCTTTCTTGTCGTTTGAATCATTGCTCTGTGTCCGCTTCTCTGGAGCAGCAGAAAACAACCTTTCTCCCTCCTCTATATGACATCCTTTGATATATTTGAACATGGCTATCCTATCACCCCTTAACCTTCTCTTCTCCAGGCTAAACATACCCAGCTCCCTAAGCCGTTCCTCATAAGGCATCGTTTCCAGGCCTTGGACCATTTTGGTTGCCCTCTTCTGGACACGTTCCAGCTTGTCAGTATCCTTCTTGAACTGTGGTGCCCAGAACTGGACACAGTATTCCAGGTGAGGTCTGACCAGAGCAGAATACAGTGGTGCTATTACTTCCCAATAGTGGTACTATTGCTTCAGGCAACTTCCCGTTGGAATCAGCTTCTCTGGTCTTTCATGAGGACTAGGAACTTGCTTTTTTTAACCTTCTGCATGCCAAGCAGCTGCCCTTCCCTTAAAAGCCAAGCTTCCCACGCTCGCCGTTTAAAAAAGTTAAGTTTCTAGTCTTCGCGAAAGAGCAGAGAGAAGCTGAGAAAAGGATATAGATAGATATCCTTGCCTACGAAAGGATATAGATCTTCTCTAATAAATTATCGAATATGTTAATACGAAGAGAACTTATAAATATTGCAGCCGTTGAATAAGGAATCGTTATCATGACCGGAGTACGACTGAATTAAATAGGACTTTGGAAACAGATTTATTTTTTTTTAAATGATTAATTCTAGCCACCAAATTTATACAATTGGATATTTGATTAACGGATGTTTGATTTGGTATCATGATCCGATACAGATACGATGAGGCATATTTTGGACTTTTGTAATTGAAAACTAATAAAAAATATTTTTAAAATGGAAAAAATGTAAACGGTAGTCAGACCGCTGGGTCCATGTTGCCTACACGGGCGGGCAGAAGCAGCTCCCCGGGTTTTCAAACTCAGGGCGGGGTCCTCTGCCGACTCCACAGTTGGGATATCGCACCTTGGACCCTTCTGCACTCCAAGCAGGTGTCCTCACTGAAAACAGAGCAAGGGGCTAGTCCTCACCGTTCTCCGGAAAGGGCTGAATTAAATCGGAGCCTTACGCCCTTTCTCCATCCAGGTATGCATTGTCTGCACTGGCTGGCAGCAGCTCCCAAGCGGTTCTGATTTTTGGGGGGGGTGGGTAGGATACAGAATGAGGCCCCAGCCCCCCAGCAGCAGACCCCAAGTCCAGGGAGACGCTCACCTGCAGGAGGCAGCAGCCGTCTCCCTTGGCGCTCACAAACAGCCCCGTGGGAAGCGAAGGGATCTGTCGAGGAAACCAGGACATAAAGCTCAGTATTGCCCACACGGGCTGGCAGCAGGGGTTTCATGTCTGGAAGGACATTTTTCGCAGCTCTGCTTGGCGGCGCGGAAAACGAACCCAGGACCGTGCGTATCTAACCACTGACCCTTTCCGCAAACCCCCCAGCGGAGACCGGGCGCCCCCCCTGCGAAAGGCAGGGTTCCCAGAACCCCTTTTTGTACCCTGGCCGTCTGCAACAGCTTCTTGTTGCCCCGGTTCAGCTCAAAGGTCTCCTGGTAGTCCAAGTTGGTGGAAGCCAGAGAGATGGTGAGGTTGACCCCTCCGACGTATGACAGGATGGCGTATTCGGCCAGCGCCTGGAGGGCCACGCAGGTGTCCTGTTGGCGGTTGCGGGGAGGGAAGAATCAAAGAATCACAGTTAGGTAAAGGTAAAGGGACCCCTGACCATTAGGTCCAGTCGTGTCCGACTCTGGGGTTGCGGCGCTCATCTCGCTTTACTGGCCAAGGGAGCCGGCGTACAGCTTCCAGGTCATGTGGCCAGCAGGACTAAGCCGCTTCTGGCGAACCAGAGCAGCGCACAGGAAGCGCCGTTTACCTTCCCGCCGGAGCGGTTCCTATTGATCTACTTGCACTTTGACGTGCTTTCGAACTGCTAGGTGGGCAGGAGCAGGGACCGAGCAACGGGAGCTCACCCCGTCATGGGGATTCGAACCGCCGACCTTCTGATCGGCAAGCCCTAGGCTCTGTGGTTTAACCCACAGCGCCACCCGCGTCCTCATAACAGAGTTATGAGGGACCCCCAAAAGTCATCTAGTCCAACCCTCTTGCGACTCTAAGCAACCACAGGCAACGCGCGGCCAATAATGTTCGAGCAAAATATTTGTTAACACGCATTATTTCACAATTCTTAAACAGAAAATATGTAATGGAGTCACAAAAATAAAATAAAATAAAATAAAATAAAATAAAATAAAATAAAATAAAATAAAATAAAATAAAATAAAAATTGCATTAACAAAATTAGAGAAAGTAGTCAATCAGTATCCTTTGCACAAACAAGCCTTTGCACAAATAATAAAAGTCCATCACTGTTGCATGAACAAAATAGTGCATCCAAATGTTGACTGGATGGTGACTGTCGAAAGGCTTGTTTGGCTGCGTTCCCCCCCCCCCCCGAAAAAAGCACTGTGCAAATGAATAATATAATCGTAGAGTTGGGGCCCAAGGGCCATCTAGCCCAACCCCATTGCGATGCGAGGGAACGTCCGTCCGACGTGGTAACTCGAACCCATGACCCCAAGCCTCAGAGTCTCCCGGTCTACCAGCTGAGCGATGAAACACATGGCGACCGCGGCAAGCCTCATGCCGCTCTGGCCGGTTGCCGGGCAACCCTTCCTCTAGCCACACCCCCTGGCAGGATTAACCCCTCAGCCGCCGACCCGACGATCCCTGCTGCCGTGCTTCCAACACCCTCCTTTAGGGGGCTCCCTCCGTTTCTGGGCGTTTTCTCCCCTCTCGGATGCAGACGGGCTCACCTGGGTGGAAGAAAACCCCCCCAGGGCGTTCCTCTGTTGCGACAGCCATTTGACGACGGGCAGCGCAGACGCCACGTCCCCCAGGCTGGTGTACGTCAGGAGGGCGTAGGCGGTCATCTCGACTTCAGCCGACACCACTGCGGGGGGAATTGTTTTATTATTATTATTTAGTATTTCCCATACTTCTTTTCTTTAAATAATTTTTATTGGGTTTTACAATTTTTTAAACACAAAACATATCGGTTAAACTTACATTTAACCTTACATTACCATTTCCTTAACTTTGCTTGCCCTGGCCCTCCTTTTATAGGCCAGGTGTTACTACTTTCAAATTCTTGTTCCTCTGTGACTTCCTCATGCCCCCACTGTTGGTCTCCCAATATATTGTCAAAAATCATACTGTTCATACATCATCTTAAGTATATTATTAAAAACAATAGGTAGCTTACTTATCAATCTTAAATTCCAGCCTTGGCATTTAATTACTTCTGTTCCCCTACGTTCTTGCCACTTTATCTCCCCTTCTTCCCCTTTGTCTCAGAATATTTAACCTTTATATCATCCTTTACCTATCAGATGCAAAAATCAATTTTCATTGTTCATCTCTCAGACCTGTAACCATGTCCAATAACCCTTTGTCCCACCAGTAAAATCAATCCATTTAAGAATATGATGCCCTTTTTTACCCCACTCCCACCCTCTCTGCCGTCCAAATCCTATTTCCCATACTTCTTTTCATGCTTATTACATACAAATGTTATGGGTAATAGACTGTAATAGTGGATCTATAGAATCGTTATCCTATATAATAAAGTTGCTGTGTCCGTGCGTACGTTCCGTGTGTCAGTGGAAATGCGCTACTGCGCATGTCCGGGACCCCACACGGACGCAGGGATTGGAGCGGGCGGAGAGGGGGGCGTGTCCGAGAGGCAGCGGCGGCGCACGCGCATTGTCAGTTGCGCCAGGCCGCTGCCTCGCACGGACGCAGAGCCTAATCCCCGCGGCTCCGAGGCCTAGCGGCCTGGGACGGCCCATCCAACGGAGCGCTGGTGCTCCGGAAGCCAAGGAGGGCCGCCCATCCTCGCCGCCACTACCGCCGCCCCCCGGGGAAAAAGAAGAAGGGGGAGGGAGCCCCTCTGGCGGGATTTCAACCCGGGCCTCCTCGCCTCCTCCTCCTGGGGCTCTGCCTCCTCCTGCCTCCTCCTCCTCTAGCGCCCATTATTAACGGGCTAAATTCACTAGTATTATATAAGCAACTAATATAACTGCTGGGATCACTTAAAAAGCTGCTACAGATTTTAACATGGTATAATTTTGTTAAAGGCCTCCCATTTTGATACAAATTCAATTCTCGGTTCATTTTTTCAGATAGACTATCTAATTCAGCATATTCAGTCAATTTTTGTATCCAATTTTTGTCTAGAAGGAATTGTGTCGCTCTTCCACCTTGTAGCTATAAGAACTCTCGCTGCCACTGTTGCATACAGAAAAATATATTTACCCTATATACTCGAGTATAAGCCTAGTTTTTCAGCACATTTTTTGTGCTGAAAAAGCCGCCCTCGGCTTATACTCAAGTGAGGCAGGCAGTGGCTCCTATGAAGCTTTCCCAGGTTTTTTGTGGTAAAATTGGGTGCCTCGGCTTATATTCGGATCGACTTATACTCGAGTATATACGGTACTTTTTTGGGGGGGGGAAGAGTGGGGAATTGGAGGGCAGGGGTAACCCACGGCGTCCTGCTCCCCGAGTCAATAGTCCTCTCACGCCCTCCAGCGACCTGTACCCCTGGCTTCACCAACCCACTCTCCACGCCTTTGCAAAATCCGCACCCACTACCCAACCCCAGAGGAAAGCCCCCTTGGAAGACCCTCTCAATGTTTGCCCTTGCGAACTCCGGAGACTCACCCGACTGGGATAGCCCGTCGTTGAAGCCCATGAAGGTGTCTTCGTCCGTCGCCAGGGTGCCCATAAGACTCCAGTGGGTGAAGCCGTCTGGAAAACAGGAGATGGGTGGGTGTGGGGGGGTCACGGAGCGCCCCGAATCCTTTTCATTTTTGGATGGGGGCTGCCAACAATCCAGCAGTTGTTTTGATGCATTTTAATATTTGTTGGAAGCCGCCCAGAGTGGCTGGGGAGACCCGGCCAGAAGGGCGGGATACAAATAAAAACTTTATTATTATTATTATTATTATTGCAGCAACTGCTAGACCATGGGAGCGATTCAGCCTTTTTCTTGAGTTCGTTTAAATTTAAAATACTTTATTTTGGTCTTTTCCTGAATTTGTGCCTTTTAGGTTTTCAAACCTTTTTGTCAACATAGTATTAGGATTTTGCTCCAGAGTTTTGGGTGCGTTTGAACTTTGGTGATTTAAGGGGAGCACTTTCTAATTTCCTTCGGAGGAAACGGAATAGTTCAGTGAAACGAGGTTGATAGCCGGCATCCCGTTAAGGTCTTGTTTATTCCTTTAGATTTTTCCTTTACTCACTTTATGTGAAAACAAAATAAAAAAATTCCTTCCAGTAGCACCTTAGAGACCAACTAAGTTTCTTCTTGGTATGAGCTTTTGTGTGCATGCACACTTCACTTTATGTGTTTAGTCTTACTTTTTACAAAAACTATTTAAGCTTTATTTCCCCTCGTTTCAGGGATTTTCGCGGTAACTTTTGGTTTTGTGCAAACAGTCCAGTAGAGGGCAGGGCGATAGGGAGGAGGGGTGCGCAAAACTGGAACGGGCTTATTTCGCGAGCGACCGGTAAGAACCCCAAATGGCTGGTCATTCCCCAGGGATCCACAGCGGGCGCAGAACGGGCGAGGAAAGGAGAGGGGGGGTCTTGCCAAGGCGGCCGGGCACCTGAGTGGTGATGGGTTTGGGGGAGATTTATGACGGATGAAAGAGAATATTTAAGGTGAATCTGCCGCCGGGGGGGGGAACGGGGAACAACCCAGAAGTATTTCTCTTAGGAATAACTGCGACGGACTTCCGCAAAAGGCAGCGGGGGATATGTTTTTAAAACGAAATGGAATGTCAGCCGATTATTGATAATTATGAATATGTTTTAAAACGAATTTAGACATTGATTTTAGTTCTGGTGCCTAAATTTTAACTTTAAAATTCCTCTAAGATATGTTTTTACGGAAATGCTAATATTGACCCTTGTGAGTTGTGATACCTTATTTGCGGCTTTTATGGTGCCGTTGTTTTATTTGACTCTCGTTTGTTTGTATTGTATGATGGGCGCAAATGCCGAAATAAATGATCTATCTAGGCAGCGGGGGTATTATAGGTGCAGAAACGGCGAGGCGAGGCAATACCCCCCAAAAGCAGAGTGGCGGTTGAAACTGAATATGCCGCATTGGCAAATCTAACTAGCAATAATAATCCTATATAATAAACTTGCTGTGTCCCTGCGTCCATTCTGTGTGTCATGGAATTGCGCTACTGCGCATGTCTGTGTCCCACACGGACGCAGGGATTGGAGCGGGCGGAGAGGGGGGCGTGTCCGCGAGGCAGCGGCGGTGCACGCGTGTTCTCAGTTGTGCCAGCGCCGCTGCCTCGCACGGACGCAGAGGGCCGCCCCATCCTCGCCGCCGCTACCCCGCCGCCCCCGGGGAAAAAGAAGAAGGGGGAGGGAGCCCCTCTCCACCCCCCAGTGGCCGCTGTTCTGCCTCCTCCTGCCTCCTCCTCCTCTAGCGCCCGTTAGTTAACGGGCTAACTTCAACTAGTATAATAATAATTTGTTATTTATAGCTGGCTAGGTTTCCCCAGCCACTCCAACAGAATGTTAAAATACAATAATCTATTAAACATTAAACGCTTCCGTGTAGTAATAATAATAATAATAATAATAATAATAATAATAATAATAATACTTTTTTATTTGTACCCCGCCCATCTGGCCGGGTCTCTCCAGCCACTCTGGGC
Source organism: Darevskia nairensis (assembly GCA_034642065.1). Lineage (NCBI taxonomy): Eukaryota > Metazoa > Chordata > Lepidosauria > Squamata > Lacertidae > Darevskia > Darevskia nairensis. The sequence continues at coordinate 145,788 of JAWWNI010001097.1, forward strand.
GGCCTCCAACAAATATTAAAATACATCGAAATCACAAGGAAACAGCAAAACTGGGCAGACTTTAAGGAGGGCTGGAAACCTCTGGCAGAATATTATTGCAAACATGTAAAAATGCAGGAAGGATTTGAAACAGCCGTGAAGTTGGTTCAGACTTCCTGCTGTTTGCAAAGGAGTTGCACTTTGCGGCTGAATTTGGGGGGGGGGGAGCCTCCGTCGCGTCGAGCGATTATTTCAGCAGCTTTCGCTTGATGTTAGAATTTGGAAACTCTTGGAAACTTATATAAATCAGGTAGAATAGAAGGCGGCGGCCGGGCGGCTGCCTCACCTTGCGTGAGCGCCATGGCGTTCATCTTGCGCAGGGCGGCGGGCGCAGAGAGGCTTCGCAGGAGCGTGAGCGAATAGGCGGTCAGCACGGCCGTGTAGGGGTCTTCAGCAGAAAAGAAGTTGGATTCTAAAAAGTGCTTGGCCTTTGCCACGGAGCTCTTTTCTTCCTATGCCGGGAGGGAAAGTCAGAGCGGAGGATTTTGCTTTGGGCTTTTGCAAAGCAAACAGTCTAATTTCATAGAATCATAGAAACCTAGAATCCTAGAGTTGGAAGAGACCCCAAGGGCCATCCAGTTCAACCCCCTGCCAAGCAGGAACACCATCCAAGCATTAAAGGCCTCTGCTTCAAGACCTCCAAGGAAGGAGACTCCACCACACTCCTTGGCAGCAAATTCCACTGTCGAACACTGTTAGGAAGTTCTTCCTAATGTTGAGGTGGAATCTTCTTTCTTGTAGTTTGAATCCATTGCTCCGTGTCCGCTTCTCTGGAGCAGCAGAAAACAACCTTTCTCCCTCCTCTATATGACATCCTTTTACATATTTGAACATGGCTATCATATCACCCCTTAACCTTCTCTTCTCCAGGCTAAACATACCCAGCTCCCTAAGCCGTTCCTCATAAGGCATCGTTTCCAGGCCTTTGACCGTTTTGGTTGCCCTCTTCTGGACACGTTCCAGCTTGTCAGTATCCTTCTTGAACTGGGGTGCCCAGAACTGGACACAGTATCCAAGGTGGGGTCTGACCAGAGCGGAATACAGTGGTACTATTCCTTTCCTTGATCTAGATGCTATACTCCTCTTGATGCAGCCCAGAATTGCATTGGCTTTTTGAGCTGCTGCATCACACTGTTGACTCATGTCAAGTTTGTGGTCTACCAAGACTCCTAGATCCTTTTCACTTGTAGCTTTTCATTTGTCAGCGCCTAAATGATCTCGAGCGCCGGAACGACTTGGCCACAATAAGGAGATTTTGCCCAGATTTTTAAAGCTTTTTCGGGGGGGCGGGAAGGTTCTTATTTTATTTTTCGATCAAACGAATCACTGCAGCCAAAACGACCGATGTACAAAATGGGCAGCGAAGGACCCCTGAGAGAGAGGCAGGAAATCCGGCAGGCAAAATATTTAGGACCAAATTTTACACCACAGAATCAGGATTGTGGAATTGGGAGGGACCCCGAGAGTCATCTAGTCCAACCCTCCTGCAATGCAGGGATCTTTTGCCTGACGCGGGACTCGTGCTTTTGACGACGGAGCTATTGAGCAGACTTGATCCCGTGACACCCCTTTTTCCCAAAGTCTGGGGGTCTTTTGCGCCACCTGCCGCACCCCGGTTTCTTAGTGCCCCCCAAGAGGGAATCCCGGCCCCCCAAGTTTTACCTCGGAGGCGACTCCTGTCTCCAGCAGGGCAGCGACCACGTACGCCGTCAGCGATATTTTCCCGTGGATTCCTCCCTGGAATTTGAAAAACACACACACACAAAACCCCCAATTTGGCTGCAGCCCCCCCAAATCAGCCACAGGAGAACTGGACCCGGACCCAAATAATGCGACACAAAAACGGCCTTCCCTTATCGGCTTCTGCTATATGCTCTGGAAAATACTGTACTTTTCTGTGTATAAGACAGCTTCCGGGTCATGTGGCCAGCAGGACTAAGCCGCTTCTGGCGAATCAGAGCAGCGCACAGAAACGCCGTTTACCTTCCCGCCAGAGCGGTTCCTATTTATCTACTTGCACTTTGATGTGCTTTCGAACGGCTAGGTGGGCAGGAGCTGGGACCAAACAACGGGAGCTCAACCCGTCGTGGGGATTCGAACCGCCAACCTTCTGATCTGCAAGCCCTAGGCTATGTGGTTTAGACCACCTGCAAAATTAAGAAAAAGTATGGTATATTGATATATCGGTATATTGATATATTGAATTAATGCTTTTGAATTATTGTGCTGGAGGAGACTCTTGAGAGTCCCATGGACTGCAAGAAGATCAAACCTCTCCATTCTTAAAGAAATCAGCCCTGAGTGCTCACTGGAAGGACAGATCCTGAAGTTGAGGCTCCAATACTTTGGCCACCTCATGAGAAGAGAAGACTCCCTGGAAAAGACCCTGATGTTGGGAAAGATGGAGGGCACAAGGAGAAGGGGGCGGCAGAGGACGAGATGGTTGGACAGTGTTCTCGAAGCTACCAACATGAGTCTGACCAAACTGCGAGAGGCAGTGGAAGACAGGAGGGCCTGGCGTGCTCTGGTCCAGGGGGTCACGAAGAGTCGGACACGACTGAACAATTGATATATCGTGATATACCAGTATGCTGCGATGTTTAGCTGGCGACATATCGCGATGCCGGAAACCAGGTTATCACCCATCCCTGGACTCCCACCCCTTTCCTGATACCTGGATGTCCTTGTTCAGAATCCGCCCTCGTGCCGGGAAGGAGCCGTCCTCTTTCTGGTGCCGGATGAGCCAATCCTTGGCGGCCGAGAGCTCCTTGGGGTCGATGAAGATGAACCCGCGCGACTGGGCAAAGGACTTCAGGACGAAGGCGGTGAGCCTGCCGGGAGAGAGGAGGAGGGCGGCGTCTGGGCACCTGGGAACCCCCCCAGGGGCAGCCGGGAGCAGCGGGCAGCCGGTCCCCCCTTCCCCACACGGCCCCCAATCAGCCCCTTACCACATGCTCCCGGAGGAATCCCTTTCGCCAAAGGCGCTGTAGGATCCATCCTGCCTCTTGTAGGTGAGCTGGCGCTGGTATCCTGCGGAGAGAGCGTGGGGCGTGGACTTAACATACAGAATAAGAGGAATTTTAGAGAAGACTGGGAAATGTCTATTGAATATATTGGGGGGGGGGGAATTGTGTCCACTTGAAAACGCAGGCAGCATCAAGAAAAATTCACCAGTGTAAATAAGCCACGATGGTTGTTATTGGGCAATTCCATTCCACCTTAAGTTGCAGACATGGAACTGTTGTGTGTCACATGTCTGTTTACACACCAGCAGATTGCTGGGAACTTCCGTTGTGTATCGCTTTTGCGACTCTCTCTGAGGAGACGAAAGAGAGGCAACAGGTTTTTCTTTGTCCTGATTTATGTTCAATAAATCTGCCTGTAGGGTCACATATGTCCACAGCCCTTAGGCTTAACACCGGCTCCCCACAGAGCTGTGTGTTGAGTCCCCTGCTCTATACCCTCTATACGTATGACGCCACAGCCATCTATTCCAGCAACAAAATCATCAAGTTTGCTGATGACACTTCTGTGGTGGGGCTCATTTCAGGAGGGGATGAGTCCGCCTATCGGGATGAGGTGGAGCAGTTCTGTGCTTGGTGTAGTGATAACAATCTGGCTCTTAATACTGCCAAGACCAAGGAACTGGTGGTGGATTATAGGGGGGGAAAGGTGGATATTCAGCCCCTGTATATCGGCGGGGACCAGGTGGAGAGGGTGGCTGTATTCAAGTTTTTGGGAGTGCTTATACAGCAGGGTATGACTTGGAGCGCAAATACTACTGCTCTGGTAAAGAAGGCCCAGCAGAGAATTTATTTCCTCAGACTTTTAAAGAAGAACAATCTGAGTGAGAGACTGCTGGTGTCTTTCTACCGAGGCTCCATAGAGAGCATTCTTCTATACTGTATTTGTGCTTGGTTCTCCAGCTGCACAGCCAGGGAGAAGAAGATACTTCAGAAGGTCATAACCACAGCCCAAAATATTATTGGTCATCCTCTCCCATCTCTGGAAGAACTATACAGTTCCCGTTGCCTTAAAAAGGTTAACAATATTTTAAAGGATCCATCTCAGCCAGGATATAGTCTCTTTGCACCACTGCCTTCGGGTAGAAGATACAGAACAATCAGATCAAGAACAAATAGATTGAAGAACAGTTTCTACCCAAGAGCTATAACCATCTTAAATGCTGTAACCAGATAATATGACCTTGGAGAGCTGTGATGGGTGTATGTGTGGCTTTTTTTGGTGTGTTTGTGTGTGTGTTTTGTGCTGTTTTTGTTTTGTTTTTTCTTTCTGTTTTTACGGGATGGCATGCAATTCCGTTGCACTTGTATAGCGTTGTGCTTGTACTTGTGCAATGACAATAAATAATCTTATCTTATCTGTAAATATGCAAACTCAAGCCTCTCTCACTACTTCTGTCGCACAGTGCGCTCTGCTAATATAGTGTGCCCAGGCTTTAGAAGTCTGGGTCGCTGGCTTATGTCGCACCAGAGATCAGGGATCAACCAGCGGGTCAGCTAGAAGGGCATGATCCAGCTGAGGGCTAGCCAGCTGGCCTCCCGACTCCCTCTGGACAATGGAATAACCGAATGGCGTAGTTGATGTAAAATACGCAGGGATTTACGGTGTCCAAAACGAACCATGGAAAGAGAAGAAAGTGATATCTCCAGGATGTAAAAAGGAGCGTTTCAAATGGTCAAGCAGAAAATTTGATAAAAATTATATACAGAAAAGAGAAATAAATAAAGCTGCCCCGAGGAGCTCTCTCTCACCTTGCACCAGGTAATCTGTAGCCTCCCTTTCCACCTCAGGGCTGAGCTGCCGCGTTTTCTGAAGGTATTTGAGGACAAAGATGTTGGGCGCAAAATGGATCATATTCTGTTCTCCGCAGCCGAAAGGCAGCTGCAAGAGGTTATCCAAGTTGTTGAGGGTTGGGCCCATTACGTCCCCTGCGGGCAAGCAAGACGGCAGAAATGTATGCCATTTATTTTGCACTCCCTCCCCCGTTACATACAGTGGTACCTTGGTTCCCAGACGCCTTGGCCCCCGGACAAATCGATTCCTGAACGATCAAAACCCGGAAGCAGGTGTTCCGGTTTTGGAACGATTTTCCGGAAGCCGGACGTCCTCTGTGGCTGTCGGCTGTTGTTTCCGGGGCGCCTGCGCCAATCAGAAGCCGCGCCTTGGTTTTCGAACATTTCGGAAGTCAAACGGACTTCGGAACGGATTAAGTTTGGCGCTTTGGTTTTTGCTCTTTATTTTGCGTTTTTGAGGCTTTTTCGGTTCATTTGTTTTTGTGACTGTGCGGAACCCAGTTCAGCTACTGATTGATTGATTGACGGATTGTGTGACTGCGGAAATGGATAAAAGCCCCCCATCCAAACAATGACCGCCATCAGTGCAGGTGAAGAAAAATAAACAAATTTTAATGTTTATCATCTACAATACTGCCTTATTTATTTTATAGTACAGTACATTGTTTATTGCTTTCATTTTATGGATCAACTAGTGGACGTTCAGCCCGTTAAATTAACGGGCGCTAGAACATCCGTTCTTCCTTCCCTGTTTCTCCCTCCCCCCTCCCTCCCTCTGTTCTTCCTTCCTTCCTTCCTTCCTCTCTCCCTCCATTTTTCCATTCTTCCTTCCATGTTTCCTTCCTTCCTTCCTTTCTCCCTCCCTCCCTTTCTCTATTCTCCCTCCCTCCCTCCATTTTTCCGTTCTTCTTTCCCTGTTCCTTCCTTCGCAACGACGGTGCCCCCGCCCCCGCCAGCCTCTTCCTCCTCGGTGTCCGCGACCATGGCTCCATCGTCGTCATCCGCGGCGGCGCCTCAGCCTCCGTCGGGCGGGTCGCCCGACAGGGCTGAACTGGCGGCAGCCTGAGGAGGAGGCGGAAGCGGACACGGCAATGGCGGCGGCGCAGTTTCGGCCGGTGTCTCTGCGTCGTCCAATCCCTGTGTCCGTGGGGGACATGCGCAGTAGCGCAAACCCACGGACAGACGGACGGCACGCAGTGACACTTGCACTTTATTATCTAGGATGGTCTTGTTAGATAGGAAAATTCACATAAAATTGCTGTTTTAGGGGTTGTTTTTAAAAGTCTGGAACGGATGAATCCGTTTTGCATGACTTTCTATGGGAAAGAAGCACGCTTTGGTTTTGGAATGGAATTTCCGGATCGGATCCAGTTTGAGAACCTAGGGACCATTGTACCAGGCCTGCGGTCGTTCGGCCCCCTCCCAGCTCGCCCCCCTCCGCTGCCCAGTACCGATGACGGAGGCGGTGGCCCTCTCGGACCCGGGGATGACGTTGTGAGGGACCCCCAGGGTGAAGGCCTCGTTGTGGTTCTCCTCCGCCTCCTTCTTCCTCCAGATCTTGAACTCGCCGACCGAGCCCCAGCCTGTGGAGAACCCGACGTACTTCACGTCCAGCGGCCGGGGGGGCGCCCAGCTCACGATGACCGACTCGTTGAGGGCGGAGGGGCCGTGGCCCACCTGCGGGGACGGGGGGAGAAGCACGGGCCATCAGGAACCCACCCTTTGCTTCCGGGGTCCCGGCGAGGGGCTCACGTGTTCTGGCGTGTTCTGGTCCAGGGGGTCACGAAGAGGCGGACGCGACTAAACAACAACAACAGGCAGATAGATAGATAGATAGATAGAGATAGATGGATAGATAGATGGATGGATGGATAGATAGATGGATAGATAGATAGGCAGGGGAAGACAGGAGTGCCTGGCGTGCTCTGGTCCAGGGGGTCACGAAGAGTCGGACACGACTAAACGACTAAACAACAACAACAGGAAGATGGATAGATGATAGATAGATAGATAGATAGATAGATAGATGATTGATAGATAGATAGATAGATAGATAGATAGATAGATAGAGATAGAGATAGATGGATAGATAGATGGATGGATGGATAGATAGATAGATAGATAGATAGATAGATAGATAGATAGATAGATAGATGGATGGATAGATAGATAGATAGATAGATAGATAGATAGATAGATAGATGATAGATAGATAGATAGATAGATAGATAGATAGAGATAGAGATAGATGGATAGATAGATAGATGGATGGATAGATAGATAGATAGATAGATAGGCAGTGGAAGACAGGAGTGCCTGGCGTGATCTGGTCCAGGGGGTCACGAAGAGGCGGACACGACTAAACGACAACAACAGGCAGATATATAGATAGATAGATAGATAGATAGATAGATAGATAGATAGGCAGTGGAAGACAGGAGTGCCTGGCGTGCTCTGGTCCGGGGGGTCACGAAGAGTCGGACACGACTAAACGACTAAACAACAACAACAGGAAGATGGATAGATAGATAGATAGATAGATAGATGATAGATAGAGATAGATGGATAGATAGATGGATGGATAGATAGATAGATAGATAGATAGATAGATAGATAGATAGATAGGCAGTGGAAGACAGGAGTGCATGGCGTGCTCTGGTCCAGGGGGTCACGAAGATGCGGACACGACTAAACGACTCAACAACAACTATGTCAAAATTTAATTAAAATATTATATTAAAAGAGAAAAAAATAAAAATAAAATTTCCATAGAGACAGGGATGTTCTCTGGACTTCCAGAAACCCCCCTCCCAACCTCGCACCCCCCCCTCCGGAGATGCCCCAATTTCCCACCTGGACGACCCCGTTGGCCCAGCTGACCCAAAAGCTCCGGAACTCGTCCCAGGAGAGGATGCCGGGCGTCTCTGCGCTGGCCACGGGCTCCCCCATCTTACTGGTCGAGATCCACGTCTTGGCGTTCTGTCGGCCGCCAATCACGATCTCCGTCATCTCGGCCATGTCTTGGGGTCCGGCCGACAGCGCCAGGTGGGCGTTGTGGTGGGCTTTGACGGACACCTCGAAACGCCCCATCCAGGCCGGCTTCCTCACGTACTGGTACTCGTATTTGTTGGGGGTGAAAATGTGGATTTTCTCTAGCCGGGGACAAAAATAAAACCCGGGAGAACTTCTTTATGTGTGCTACAACTGCGGCAAGAGTTTTACCAACAAAGGAACAGCGGCAAGAGAAACCGAGGAACTGGGCGGAGCTGGCAAAATGGACATCTAAACTACGTGAAAAGGACAATCGGGACTTTAAGAAAAATTGGGACTTTTTACAACTTATTTGAAAAAACAACAAGGAGACTTGGGTTCATTGGCAGGTTTTGAATAAACATGCACCATTTTTTATTTAGCAGGATATGAGTAATAGGGAAATTATATGTACAATTGTATAACATGCAGAAGTAATGTAAGTAAGCAAAACAGATAATAGATAATAATATAAGTAAACGAAACAGATAATCCTATATAATAAAGAGCCTATGTCCCTGCTTTTCCGTGTGTCACGGAAGTGCGTTCTGCGCATGTCACACGGGGACGCAGGGATTGGAGGGGGCGGAGAGGGGGGGCGGGACGATACAGAGACACTTCCGGCCGGGCGAAACTGCGCCGCCGCCATTGCCGGGCCGCCGCCGCGCCTCGGGTCCCGCTCGCCCCCGCTAGAGCCCGTTATCAATGGGCTGAATTCAACTAGTAGATAATAATATAAGTACCCTATATACTCGAGTATAAGCCTAGTTTTTCAGCACATTTTTTGTGCTGAAAAAGCCGCCCTCGGCTTATACTCGAGTGAGGCAGGCAGTGGCTCCTATGAAGCTTTCGCAGGTTTTTTGTGGTAAAATTGGGTGCCTCGGCTTATATTCGGGTCGGCTTATACTCGAGTATATACGGTAAACTAAACAGATAATAGATAATAATATAAGTAAGCAAAACAGATAATAGATAATAATATAAGTAAACAAAACAGATAATAATATAAGTAAACAAAACAGGAAACGGGGGAAATGTAACTGGTTGTGGTGTTTATAAGCTGTACCCATTTAAATTTTTCTTAATAAAATTTTTAAAACAAAACAAAACAAAAACAAAAACTGGGAGTGAGTCCCCCCCCCCCGGTGGGGGTCTTTCTCCATGCAAGCGCAACAAACGTGTCAAGCCCCTCAACAGGGGAAAGTGACCCCTTTGCACACCAGGCAGCCTCACAATTCGAACCCAAGACTCAGGAATGCCAGAGGGTTTTTTGGGGGGACGGGCGGGGAAAGGCTTCTTATTCAATTGAGTCACCTGGCCAGGAATGGAAGAGACAGGACAGAATATTCGGCGCGTCCGAAATAACCGCTGTCCATACCCGGAAGGGGGAAACTCTTCCGGCTACGGCAGAGAGATATTTTGCTTCTCAAACTTACCGTTAGGGCAGAAAAAGACGCTGTAGGTGTATTCTCTGGTGAGACCCTCTGCCTGGAAAAATGATATATAATGAGAGAAAAAGGATGTTTAAGGTGATGTTCCCTAACAAATAGTAATAATAATAAAATAATTTTGCTCACCTCGATTAAGATGCTCCTCCGGACGTAGTCGGTCCCGATTGGCGTCCTCTTGTCGGCATAGATGTCCTCGGGGTGCCTCCCGTTCTTGGCAAACGGAGAGCTTTCCTGGCAACAGCTGCCGGCGTAAGCAAAGGCTTTGGCTAAAAGACAAAGCGGGAAAATCCCAATCATCGCCAATCCATGATCACGGCAGCGAGACTTTTACGTGCGCCCAGACGGAAAGACCCGACGGAAAGAAAGCGCCGCAACCCCAGAGTGGGACACGTAAAGGGACCCCTGACCATTAGGTCCAGTCGTGTCCGACTCTGGGGTTGCGGCGCTCATCTCGCTTTAGTGGCCGAGGGAGACGGCGTACAGCTTCCGGGTCATGTGGCCAGCAGGACTAAGCCGCTTCTGGCGAACCAGAGCAGCGCACGGAAACGCCGTTTACCTTCCCGCTGGAGCGGGACCTATTGATCTACTTGCACTTTGACGTGCTTTCGAACTGCTAGGTGGGCAGGAGCAGGGACCGAGCAACGGGAGCTCACCCCGTCGCAGGGATTCGAACTGCCGACCTTCTGATCAGCAAGCCCTAGGATCTGTGGTTTAGACCACAGCGCCACCTGGGTCCCTTCCCTTTACTTTTAACTATATACCGTGTTTTCCCTATTTTAAGACACTGTCTTATATATATTTTCCCTCAAGAAAACGCACTATGGCTTATTTTGAGGGATGTCTTATTTTTATTACGTAAGCCCAGCCCCGCGTTTTCCTTGGCGCCCTCCAGAACTGCGCCTATCACTATGGCTTATTTTCGGGGTACGGCTTATATTTCGCAAATGCGAAAAAATCCTGCTATGGCTTATTTTATGACTACGTCTTAAAATAAGGGAAACAGGGTATATATATATAATTTTAAAGGCACCTGTGATGTTGCTCTGCCCCAATTCGGCGAAGGCCAGGACGATGGACGTTGGCTTGGCTTTTCCGGGGGCGACGCATTTCTTCCTGGTCAAGAGATGCTTCCCGGAGTGGCCGACAAACTTGATCCCTTTGGGCACCGAGATTTTCACGTGGACCTGCGTGGGGGGAGCAGGGATCGGTCAGTCTGGATGCAGCTTCTGCACCGCGGAATCGCAGAGGGACCCCCAAAGGACATCTAGACCAACCCCACCCCCGGCAAGGCAGGAAAGTCCCCCAGGCTCTTCCCCGGAGTAGCTTTGCACATGATGCATTAAAATCCCAAAACCTCGCCCTGTTCAAAGGTTTCCGGGACGGGCGGCGGGCGGTATTCCTTGCAAGCAAATTCAGAAGGGCGCGATCTCTTCCAGAAGAATTACTTCTTCCCAGTGTTATAATTGACCGCAGCCCTATTTTTAAAGTAGAGATATCGTCTTTTATTTAAACTTTTTAAAGTTTAAAGTTTATATTTATAGTTTATAGTTTATATTTTTACAATGTATTTTGGATTGTATTTATCGTGCTGGTGGACAACCGTAACAATAAATTATCTATCTATCTATCTATCTATCTATCTATCTATCTATCTATCTACCCTGTTTCCCCTTTTTTAATACGTAGTCATAAAGTAAGCCATGGCAGGGTTTTTTAACCTTTGTGAGAAGTAAGACATACCCCAAAATTAAGCCGTGGTGCAGAGTTTTGCCTTGCCTGCTCAGCGCGCAGGGGGAGGCTGTACCGTACCATACTGGCGTAATAAAAATAAGACATCCCCCGAAAATAAGCCACCCTGTGTTTTTTTGAGGAAAAAAAATTATAAGACGGTGTCTTAAAAAGGGGGAAAGACGGTATCTATCTATCTATCTATCTATCTATCTATCTATCTATCTATCTATCTATCTATCTATCTTCTTCCCAGCGGTTTATTTCAAGGGGCGCAGACCTCTAAACATTTTGTGAATCTTTGTACTTTTGTCCATCTACTGTATTTATTTATTTTCCCGATTTGAAGTATAATATGGTGATTTCCTTGAGTCAAAACGAGAGCACACCTAAACATTTTTAGAAAAACAGCACTGTTTAACCCCTGCGTTCCCCCCCCCCAGAAAAAAAGCAATGATGATGATAATAGAAGATTTCATCGCAGCCATCACTGCATATCTCAACGTGTTGCTTTTTACTAAGATCTACCATTTTCTGCGCACGCACATGGGATATGGAGTGCGGCCAGTATGGCATCGTGGTTAGAGCGTCAGGCAAAGTTGCTGGGAGAGAGCCGAATTCGAATCCCTCTTTTTACATATAAGGATATATTCCTTACTGGACAATTTAAAAAGTATAAAATCGTAAGCGTACAAGGTAAAACAAGACGCGGATAGAGATAAAATGAATCATAGAATCATAGAATCCTAGAGTTGGAAGAGACCCCAAGGGCCACCCAATCCAACCCCCTGCCAAGAGGGAACACCATCCAAGCATTCCTGACAGGTGGCTGTCAAGCCTCTGCTGAAAGACCTCCAAAGAAGGAGACTCCACCACACTCCTTGGCAGCAAATCCCACTGTCAAACAGCTCTTACTGTCAGGAAGTTCTTCCTAATGTTGAGGTGGAATCTTCTTTCTTGTCGTTTGAATCCATTGCTCCGTGTCTGCTTCTCTGGAGCAGCAGAAAACAACCTTTCTCCCTCCTCTATATGACATCCTTTTATATATTGGAACATGGCTATCCTATCACCCCTGAACCTTCTCTTCTCCAGGCTAAACATACCCAGCTCCCTAAGCCGTTCCTCATAAGGCATCATTTCCAGGCCTTTGACCATTTTGGTTGCCCTCCTCTGGACACGTTCCAGCTTGTCAGTATCCTTCTTGAACTGTGGTGCCCAGAACTGGACACAGTATTCCAGGTGAGGTCTGACCAGAGCGGAATACAGTGGTACTATTCCTTCCCTAGATGCTATACTCCTATGGATGCAGCCCAGAATTGCATGGGCTTTTTGCATTGGCTGAAGACCTCAGCCAAGTCCAATAGTTTTCTCAAGTAGGAGGAATCGAACCTTGGTCCCTCCTGTGGTGGTCACGTTGGGATTGCTATGAGAATTACGCTACAGGTCCCAGCTCCCGGTCCTCGTTTAAACCCCACAAGGCGGGTGATGCTGAGAGGCAGCGGCTGGCCCCCCCAGGCTTCCTGGCCAAGGATTTGAACCCTGGGCCAAAACTCTAACCATTACACCACACTGCCCCCTTGCTTCCTTGCAGTTCCCAGGCTGGGAAGGACGCCGGGGTTTCTCACCTCCACGCACACGGGCAGGTAGTTGTGGATAGTTAGGGGAACCTTCGTCTGCTCCCCACGGATGACGCTGTAGGGCAGGGAGAAGTCCACGAAGAATGGCTTGAAGGTCCGCAGCTGGGCTTGGGGGGCCAGGCCAAGACCCTTCTCCTCCGAGATGCCCACGGCCTCCGCCAGCCACGTGGTGATGGAGCTGGGCGCCTCCACCCGCAGCTGGGCTTCCCCGGAGACGTCGCTGTGTCGAGAGGGAGGGAGAGGAGAGGCCCAGGGGGCGAGGAAGGATAATTAATAATAATTTTATTATTTGTACGCCGCTCATCTGGCTGGGTTGCCCCAGCCACTCTGAGAATATTAAAAACACAATGGAACCTCAAACATTAAAAAACTGCCTTCAGGTGTCTCCTAAAAGTTAGAATTTGCTGCCAAGGAGTGTGGTGGAGTCTCCTTCTTTGGAGGTCTTTAAGCAGAGGCTTGACAGCCATCTGTCAAGAATGCTTGGATGGTGTTTCCTGCTTGGCAGGGGGTTGGACTGGATGGCCCTTGGGGTCTCTTCCAACTCTAGGATTCTATGATTCTATGATTCTATGATTCTAGATAGTTGTTTATCTCCTTGACATCTGATGGGAGGGCGCCACCACCGAGAAGGCCCTGTCCCTGGTTCCCTGTAACCTCGCTTCTCGCAGGGAGAGAACTGCCGGGAGGACCTCGGGAGATGGACCCCGGTGTCCGGGGTGGAGACGCTCCTTCAGGGATACTGGGCCGTTGAGGGCTTTGAAGGTCAGCACCAACCCTTTGAATTGTGCCCGGAAACGTCCTGGGAGCCAATGTAGGTCTTTCAGGACCGGTGTTATATGGTCTTGGCGGCCGCTCCCAGTCCCCAGTCTAGCTGCCGCAATCTGGATTAATCGCAGTTTCCGGGTCACCTTCAAAGGGAGCCCCACGTAGAGCGCATTGCAGTAGTCCAAGCGGGAGATAACTAGAGCATGCACCACTCTGGCCAGACAGTCTGCGGGCAGGGAGGGTCTCATCCTGCGTCCCAGATGGAGCTGCCCTGGACACAGAATTAACCTGCGCCTCCTTGGACAGCTGTGAATCCAAAATGACCCCCAGGCTGTGCACCTGGTCCTTTGGGGGCACAGTGACCCCATTCAGGACCAGGGAATCCCCCCCCACCTGTCTGCAGAGAGGTACAGCAATGGTGCCCACCTGAAAGGTGACGAAACTGAGTTCCGGCAGGGAAAAAAGCCCTGGGGGGTTTCGCATGATGGGCACCTGCTCAGCTGCCCTGTGAACGGGGTCCTGGGCTCGGCGAGACCCCCGCGGCCGGATCCTGCTGCTGCTGCAGGGCTCCTCTTGCAGCAGGGATGTGCCGTGGTAAAAATAAACCCTCTGCATTCACGCCAACATGTACCTGACGTTGAAGCAGCGCCACAGCCAAGTCTCAGGGAAAAAGGTCCTTTTCTTCTTCTCTGCTCTGTCAAAGGAGACGGGAGGATTACGCTGCGAGTTCGAATTACTTTTGCAGGGTGGAATGGGCACAGCTCACACACACCCCCCCCCAATTTGGACCTTTGCTCCAAGACTACAGACCCACTTACCTGGGCGCCGCCCGGGAGGGGGCCGAGGCGACGAGGGTCCCCGTGTGGGGCTGGAAAGCTGGGACGGCCTCGTCCGTGTACATCCCCCCGTGCTGCCGGTGGTGGAGACTGACCACGTCCGTCATGACCACCAGGCCAGTTTCCTGGGCGGCGGCGAAACACAAACGACACAGGAAAATAGAATGAGAGAGAGAGAGAGAGAGGGTCCATGGTCTTTCTTAAAAAGGTAAAGGGACCCCTGACCATTAGGTCCAGTCGTGACCGACTCTGGGGTTGCGGCGCTCATCTCGCTTTACTGGCCGAGGGAGCCGGCGTACAGCTTCCGGGTCATGTGGCCAGCAGGACTAAGCCGCTTCTGGCGAACCAGAGCAGCGCACGGAAATGCCGTTTACCTTCCCGCCGGAGCAGTACCTATTTATCTACTTGCACTTTGACGTGCTTTCGAACTGCTAGGTGGGCAGGAGCAGGGACCGAGCAACGGGAGCTCACCCTGTCGCGGGGATTCGAACCGCTGACCTTCTGATCAGCAAGCCCTAGGCTCTGGGGTTTAACCCACAGCGCCACCTGTGTCCCTTAGGTTGCGGAGCCTTCGACGGATCTTGTGCCCTCAAGGCAGACATTCTCCCTTCCCCCAAAGTCTCCTCCCGGGAAGGCCCATTTGGCAGAGCACTAAGGAGCAGCCATGGAAATATATACACAGTGGTACTTTGGTTCTCAAACGCCGAAAACCCAGAAGTAAGTGTTATTTTATAGTACAGTACATTGTGTCTTGCTTTCATTTCATGGATCAACGGTCTC
This sequence comes from Darevskia nairensis, assembly GCA_034642065.1. Lineage (NCBI taxonomy): Eukaryota > Metazoa > Chordata > Lepidosauria > Squamata > Lacertidae > Darevskia > Darevskia nairensis. The sequence goes on from JAWWNI010001097.1 coordinate 160,871, forward strand.
ATTAGATAGTAAAAGTCATGTTAAATTGATGTTTTTAGGGGTTGTTTTTTAAAGTCTGGAACGGATTCATCCATTTTGCATTCTTTTCTATGGGAAAGCGCGTCTTGGTTTTGGAACGCTTTGGTTTTGGAACGGACTTCCGGAACGGATTAAGATTGAGAACCAAGGTACCAAAGTATGTTCCATTTTTATAATAATAATTTATTATTTATACCCCGCCCATCCGGCTGTTTCCCCAGCCACTCTGAGCGGTTTCCAGCAAAACAATAATATACAATAATCAATCAAATATTAAAACCTTCCCTTTTGTTTTATTGTTATGGCTGCCGGCTGGCACGAATGAAGTTTCCGTGAGTTTTAGTACACGAACCTATGACTTTCCCCGATTAGTTTAGCAAGCAAACATGGCAGGAAGAGCAGCCCTCACCGTGAACGCAAAGCGAGCGTCCTTGGTGATGTCCCAGTGCCAGGGAAAGATGGAGGAACGGCGCCGGCGCGAAGACATCCCTGCCCACCAGAAATGGCCGTCTTCCTTGGCGCCGCCGAAGGCGTCCGACACGTCGTAGTCCGCCATCTCCTGGAAGATCTGCGGCAGGAGAGAGAATGGCCGTTGGGGGTTGAAGCTGTCAGGAAATCCTACACACGAGTAGAACCTTGGCAGAGACACATACCCGACTGGCATGTTCCCTCCCTCCTGGACGACCGTTCGGGAACTTCAAAAGCATTCCTCAGCCCGGACATCACAGCGACTGATGCCAAGAAGACATCAGCACACCTAGGGATCCGCAGAGGTTTGCGCAGTTGCGTAACAGAACTCAGCATCTTCGCAAATCTACTTTATTTGCATACAGTGGAACCTCGACGTACAAATTTAATGCGTTCTGAAAGCACACTCGTAAGTCGAAAATTTCGTAAGTCGGAAAACGGCATTCCCGTAGGAATGCATTGGAAACGTATGTCGAAAAATTCGTAAGAAAACCCTATGTAAACCTTCGTAAGTCGAGTAAACCCCATCTAAAACTTCGTAAACCGCATCTAAAATCCAAGCGGATTTCCTTTCGGAAGTCGAAAAATTTGTAGGCGTGCGGCCGCTTTTTCCCTTTCGGAAGTCGAAAAATACGTGAGTCGAGTACTTCGTAAGTCGAGGTTCCATTGTACAAACCAGTGATGGCTAACCTTGGCACTCCAGATGTTTTGGGACTACAACTCCCATCATCCCTGACCACTGATCCTGTTAGCTAGGGATGATGGGAGTTGTAGTTCCAAAACATCTGGAGTGTCAAGGTTAGCCATCACTGGTATAAACAAACATGGAGCACTTCAACGTGGCTCCCTCTCCCTCTAGCATCAGACAGCAAAGAGAAGGAACAAAGGACAATAGTCCCACTTCAGGGAACACAGTAAGACAAACATCCACATCCCATTCCAGTGGAATCAAAACACATACTGTCATGTGATAGACAACAATCCCATGACTGCACACGGGGAAGGAATCTCCAACAGAAGCTGGGGCCTTCTGCACGTCAAGTAAGGAGGTGAAAGCCCTTCTCGGTGCCAACTATTAAAAGTGCCCCCCGATGTGGGGGACCAGCACTCACCTGGTCAGTGGTCAACTGGAAGCCCGGCTTGAGGAGGTGGACGCTCTTGTCCACCGCGGCCAGGCAGACGCAGCTCCCCCTGGCTGCGGCCACCTTGAGGGTCAGGGTGTCTCCCGGCTGGGTCTCGTTGGTGGAGAAGGCCACGGAAACCTGGTGGCGAGAGAAATGGAGGAGAAGGTGGTGATGGAGGAGGCAGAGAAAGAGGAGATGTTGAAGGAAAGGAGAAGAAGGAGAAAAAGGAGAAGGTCATGAAGGAGAAGATGGAGGAGAAGGAGATGGAAGAGGAACAGGAGAAGAAGGACATGGTGGAAAATAGAATAATAATTTATTATTTGCACCCCGCCCATCTGGCCGGGTCTCCCCAGCCACTCTGGGCGGCTTCCAGCAAACATTAAAATACATCAAAATCACAGGTTAAAAGCTTCCCTAAACAGGGCTGGCTTCAGGTGTTTTCTAAATGTCATGTAGTTGTTGATCCTTTTGACCTCTGCTGGGAGAGCGTTCCACAGGGCGGGCGCCACCACCGAGAAGGCCCTCTGCCTGGTTCCCTGTAGCTTTGCTTCTCGCAGGGAGGGAACCGCCAGAAGGCCCTCGGCGCTGGATCTCAGTGTCCGGGCGGAACGGTGGGGGTGGAGACACTCCTTCGGGTATACTGGGCCATTTAGGGCTTTAAAGGTCAGCACCAACACTTTGAATTGTGCTCGGAAACGTCCTGGGAGCCAATGTAGATCTCTCAGGACCGGTGTTATGTGGTCCCGGCGGCCACTCACAGTCCCCAGTCTGGCTGCCGCATTCTGGATTAATTGCAGTTTCCGGGTCACCTTCAAAGGTAGCCCCACATGGAGCGCATTGCAGTAGTCCAAGTGGGAGATAACCAGAGCATGCACCACTCTGGCGAGACAGTCTGCGGGCAGGGAGGGTCTCATCCTGCGTACCAGAGGGACACAGAATTAACCTGCGCCTCCATGGACAGCTGTGAGTCCAAAATGACTCCCAGGCTGTGCACCTGGTCCTTCAGGGGCACAATTACCCCATTCAGGACCAGGGAGTCCCCCACACCCACCCGCCCCCTGTCCCCTCAAAACGGTACTTCTGTCTTGTCAGGATTCAACCTCAATCTCAAAAGGAGAAGGCAGTGAAAGAGACGTTGAAGGAATGGAGAAGAAGGAAAGGGAGGAGGAGGAGGAGGAGGAGGAGGAGGAGGAGGAGGAGGAGGAGGAGGAGGAGAATAAAAGGATGAAGGAGAAAGAGGAGGAGAAGGAGAAGCCTCATCCACCCCAGAGCCCCCCACCTGCATGGCTACCTGGTTCTCGAAGGAGGGCTTGACAGCAAACTGCAGGCTGTCCGTGACCCCTTCCCCGTCTTCCCGGACGTAGTAGGCGAGGAGGCGTCCCAGGGGGGCCATCTTGGGGGTCACGGAGAAGCGGACTGAAGTGACGCAGGTGTTCATCTCAGGTGCAGGAGGGGCCGTCAGGCCTGAGGGGAGGGGGGGAAGGAAGCAATGTTGTATCTGGACGGTGCCGTCAAATTAAACGTGTTGATTTGCAAGGCCTTGGATGAACCGGGGCCCTTAGACCGGGCTCAACTCTCAGGACCTGGACACTCGGCCTGGCGCCCCTGAGAGCCCGGCGCCCGGGCGCCCCGCACCCCTACCACCTATGGGTGAGACAGTGTGGAGGTTCGAAGGAATTTCGAGGTAAACCACTTTGGTTTGAATAGCTGTTTGGATTCCGACCTGGAGCAGGAGTTGTACGAGGTACCTCCGCCAGGGTTCGAGAACAACAGCTATTCAAACCAGGGCTATTCTACGCCCTTAAAAACAATAAATCTTAATAATCAGCCAGACTGTGCTGTGATTTATTGCCAAGGACTCATTAATCTTCTTCCGTTTGCCAAGAAGCTCTGCTATGCTTTGAAGAAGGAGAAGAAAGGTTTTGAAAGCAGTGTCCACGCAGAAGGAAGTGGCTGGACGCGGAACGCAGCTGAATATATAGGCTGTGGGTGCCGGGGTTCGTTAACCCCACACCTCAGCCCGCTGCGTTTGATTACGGTGGACAAGTCCGTAATCACAATAGACGGCCCTGTTGCAAAGCCATACCTGGGACGTGGGTGACGCCTCCGCTCCCGGGGACGTCCCTCTTGCTCCTTTGCCGGGTGACGTCCGAGGGCTGCACCCCGGAGAGGACGATGTTCCCCCGCGATACCACCTCGTAGTAGAGGGTGAAATTGCACGGGCAGGTGGATTTCAGCATGACGGACGCCTCCTGGCCCACCTGGGGAGAGAGAAGGGGTTTTAGGGGCGTTGGGGTCAGAGATCCGCTTGGCGACCGGGGAAGAGACTCACCTGGAAAGGCCGTTCCGGCATCTGCAGTTGGATGTAGCACTTGCTGGGGGAATACCAGCCGCTGATGGAGAGGAAACTGGGAAGGTACTGGTCTCCGGCGGACGCCCCTCCCAGGGCCGTGACTTTAGTCTGGGGGGGGGGGGAGAGAGGGAAGCAGGGAGGTCATTCTGCCCAGTGGGCTGCCCCCCTGCCCTGTCCCGGCAGGCTCGGATCCGTTCCCACCTCCCTCGCCTCTTAGAATCATAAAAGGGACCCCCCCTGGGACAAATAGACAATATTTTTTCCGTGTATAAGACACCCCCTATTTTTTGAGCCTGGAATGAAGAAATAAATAATGGCCACATTCCGTGCATAAGAATACCCCCAATTTTAAACTTTGGGGGGGAAATGGGGGGGATATAGTCATATACATGGAAAAATACAGTAATTTTTTTTTTTTAAAGGAGGGATTCCCCCCCATAGGGATGTTTAGGGAGGCTTTTAATGTTTTATATATTATTATATTTTAATGCTCTGTTGAAAGCCGCCCAGAGTGGCTGGGGAAACCCAGCCAGATGGGCGGGGTATAAATAATAAATTACTATTATTATTATTATTATTATTATTATTATTATTATTATTATTTTCTGCAACGCAGGAATCTCAGCTGGAGCCCCCGCCCCAGAGATATGAGACACCCGCTCTGCTTTTCTGCTGGCCCCCCCCGGCCCCGGTCTCCCGAGCCCCCCAGCCCCATCCGGGGCTCTCACCCACCTCCAGCCAGACGTACTGGGCAGCGGGAGGGATGGAGGGGATTTCAAACTCCACCGAGCCGCCGTGGGAAACCAGCTCGCTGGTGTAGATGTTGTCTTTGGGGGTCAGCTCGGCCTTGACGCGGACCCTCACGCCGTCCGCAGGGCTCCCGTCGGGGTACGTGACTTCCACCTGGGGGGGGGGGAGAGAAAGATTCATTCATTCATTCTGGATGTCCTAAAGGTAAAGGGACCCCTGACCATTAGGTCCAGTCACAGACCCACTCTGTGACCCACCAAGCAACGGGAGCTCACCCCGTCGTGGGGATTCGAACCGCCGACGTTCTGATAGGCAAGCCCTAGGCTCTGTGGTTTAACCCACATGCAAAATGTAGGCACCCTATATATAGAAAGGAGCAAACCAGTGATATTTTGGGGAGCAGGCGGGGCCCATGACTACACAACACAACACAACACAAAACACTGTTGCCTACACAACACAAAACACTGTTGCTGTATGTAAAGGTAAATGTAAAGGGACCCCTGACCGTTAGGTCCAGTCGTGTCCAACTCTAGGGTTGCGGCGCTCATCTCGCTTTATTGGTCGAGAGCCGGCATACAGCTTCCAGATCATGCGGCCAGCAGGACTAAGCCGCTTCTGGCGAACCAGAGCAGCGCACGGAAGCGCCGTTTACCTTCCTGCCAGAGCGGTTCCTATTTATCTACTTGCACTCTGACGTGCTTTCGAACTGCTAGGTTGGCAGGAGCAGGGACCGAGCAACGGGAGCTCACCCCGTCACGGGGATTCGAACCGCCAACCTTCTGATCGGCAAGCCCTAGGCAAGTGATGGCTAACCTTGACACTCCAGATGTTTTGGGACTACAACTCCCATCATCCCTGACCACTGATCCTGTTAGCTAGGGATGATGGGAGTTGTAGTTCCAAAACATCTGGGGTGTCAAGGTTAGCCATCACTGCCCTAGGCTCTGTGGTTTAGACCAGTGTTCCCCAACCTTGGGCCTCCAGCTGTTTTCGGACTACAATTCCCATCATCCCTGACCACTGGTCCTGCTAGCGAGGGATGATGGGAGTTGTAGTCCCAAAACATCTGGAGGCCCAAGGTTGGGGAACACTGGTTTAGACCACCCGCGACGGCTCTATTCCGGAGTCCGGTGCCGGGAATGGTGCTCAGCTCTCACCTTCGCCCTGTAGGGAAGACCTGGCTTGAAGTGTTTCGGGGTCCCCCTGCTGTATTTGATGTCGACCAGCTGTTTCTGGACCGGGGTGGAGTCGTCAAAGGTGACTTGGCAGCTCCCGTCGGCCCCTGTGACCGTCGCCCAGATGCTCACGGCGCCGCGGAAGTGCTCAGGGACATCCGACGGCATCATGTCCCTCACGCACACGTCGAAATCCGCAGAGCCGTCGATCTGAGGGAGGGAGGGAGGGAGCGCGGGGTCAGAGTCGCCCGCACTGGCCGGCAGCATCGCCTCTCCGGGGTCCGTGGGGGGCAATTCCCAAGCCCTTGCCCCAGGGAGGCTGCCGGAGGTCGAAGCTGGTGCCGCCGCAAGATCCCAGAAGGGAATTTAGGGGATCTGGCCGGCGCGAATGGCGGAGGGCTAGATCTCCCTTTGCCTTAGATGTGACACGTTGAGATTTGCAGAAACCGAAAGCGGCGACGCGGAGGACTTTGGATCGCAGCAGGAGAGCAAAGGGAAGAAAATGAAAAATATTCCACACAGAATTATAATGGACTGACCCACTTGGTAAACTAAAAAAGGGCAAATGTTCCGTGCATGTTTCTTTAGGCTCTGCGTATAGATAGTGACGTTAGTAGGACTTTGTAGAGTCACTTGTAATGAGACGAAGGAGGTTTTAAAAGCGGACCATTAAGAATCATAGAATAGAATCATAGAATCCTAGCGTTGGAAGAGACCCCCAGGGCCATCCAGTCCAACCCCCTGCCAAGCAGGAAACACCATCCAAGCATTCCTGACAGGTGGCTGTCAAGCCTCTGCTTCAAGACCTCCAAAGAAGGAGACTCCACCACACTCCTTGGCAGCAAATTCCACTGTCCAACAGCTCTTACTGTCAGGAAGTTCTTCCTAATGTTGAGGTGGAATCTTCTTTCTTGTAGTTTGAATCCATTGCTCCATGTCCGCTTCTCTGGAGCAGCAGAAAACAACCTTTCTCCCTCCTCTATATGACATCCTTTGATATATTTGAACATGGCTATCCTATCACCCCTGAACCTTCTCTTCTCCAGGCTAAACATACCCAGCTCCCTAAGCCGTTCCTCATAAGGCATCGTTTCCAAGCCTTATGAGGAACGGCTTAGGGAGCCGTTTTTTCTTGACGTGTGTGAACAAGTCAAAATAACGGAACCAAGAAGGGGAGTCGAGGGAAGTCAAAAAATATGTTACGGTTTGAAAATGTATTTATGGTTTTTCTTCTTCCTCTTCTTTTAATTATAAACCCAATAAACTACTTGTGAAGAAAAAAAGAGAGAGTGAGTTACAGAATGGCCGGGAAAGGTTCCTGCATCCGTTCCTCAAGGCCGTCCAACATCCCCTTGTCCGCTCACCTCCATAGTTTTGAGGACAGGGTGGCCGGATTCATGCTTGTAGTAGCCCACGCCGTTGACCGTCATGTTGATGGCCAGCCGGCCGGCGACGTTCTTCCCAAAAGTGTATCTGGAAAACACGTATCAGAAGAAGTGTGTATGCACACGAAAGCTCATACCAATAACAAACTTAGTTGGTCTCTAAGGTGCACTAGACCCTGGTGGTCCAGTGGTCCCTGGTGGTCTAGTGGTTAGAATTCGGCGCTCTCACCGCCGCGGCCCGGGTTCGATTCCCGGTCAGGGAAGTTGTGTTTAGGGACCCAGGTGGCGCTGTGGGTTAAACCACAGAGCCTAGGGCTTGCTGATCAGAAGCTCGGTGGTTCGAATCCCCGTGACGGGGTGAGCTCCCGTTGCTCGGTCCCAGCTCCTGCCCACCTAGCAGTTCGAAAGCACGTCAAAGTGCAAGTAGATCAATAGGTACTGCTCCGGCGGGAAGAGTCGGTCACGACTGGACCTAACGGTCAGGGGTCCCTTTACCTTTGCCTTTAAGGTGGTACTGGAAGGAATTTATTTATTTTGTTTCTCAGAGCGGGCAGCCTGCCCTGCCCCCCTCCGCCCCTCGCCTCCAGACACTCTGCCCCCCGCGGCTCACTGGGTACACCCGGGCCCCCGCAAACTATACATCTTCCCGCCCCCCCCCCATCCTTACCTGGCGTGGACAGTCGCCTTCTCACATGCGCCGAGGTCCCGGATGTAGCGAGGGGGGTCGATGCGCACCTCAAATTTGGGTAGAACTGCCAGGGGGAGAGAAGGGCGGGGGGGGGGGGAGGTTGACCTTTGATTGATTGTGAGACTGTGGAAATGGATAAAAGCCCCCTATCCAAACAATGACCATCATCAGTGCAGGTATTACAAAAAAGCAATTTTATCATCGGCAATCCTGTCTTATTTATTTTATAGTCCAGTCCATTGGTGATTGCTTTCATCTTATGGATCCATGGTCTCGCTAGATAGCAAAGTTCATGTTAAATGGCTGTTTTAGGGGTTGTTTTTAAAAGTCTGGAACGGATTAATCCGTTTTGCATGACTTTCTATGGGAAAGAAGAGCGCCTTGGTTTGGGAACGCTTTGGTTTGGGAACGGACTTCCGGAACGGATTCAGTTTGAGAACCGAGGGACCACTGTCATTTTTATTAGTTTTCCATTATTACTTGATCATAAGAAACTTAGGGTTCCCCGTGTCTGGATCAGGCAAGAGCTTGACCGTCCATCCCAGGCTCCTGTCTTCACAGAGACCGGCTGGATTTTCCCCGCGGGAAGCCAAAAATAAACTATGCACGATGGGGGTGGGGAAAAGCCAATCGATGCTTTGAAAGATTGGAGAATTAGTAAAAACAATATATCTCTATATATAAAATCGTTCAAGTTGGATGTTTGTTAACGGTCGCCTTTCTACGTAACCCCTGGATCGATTCCGTTCAAATTTGGACACAACGTTCCATGCCAATATGGGATTGATCATATGTGCTTACATTGCACAAATACCACACCTTTCCCAGGTAAAAATGTGATTTTGCGCAAAAAAAATATAGCGCCCTCCAGTGGACGTTAAATAGCACAGCACAAGGACAAAGAACCTCATAGACTAAAATGGTAGTAATAAACAGTTGTAGAAACGGAGACAAAAACGGGAGGGCAAACACATAGACTGAACTTCAACGAGATAAGCTAGCTTTCTTTTTCATACTGTATCTTGCTTTTGCATTTCACCAAATCAGCCACAGCAAGGCGTGGCTGGGTCAGCTAGTATAAAATAAGAAAACAAGGCGATTCCACCGGCCGCTGTGCCGAAATCTCACCATACTTCTGGACTTCGAAGGTCTTGTTGTACACCTGGCCTTGCAAGGCGGCAAAGATGACCCACTCCCCGAAGACGGGCTGGTCGGACAGGGGGAAGGTGACGTTGAGGACGCCTGCGGAAAAGAGGGCGAGGTCAGCAAAATTTGGCCAAAAAGGCGCTGGGTCCAGGACCGGATTTCGGTTTGATGCGGCCCTCAGCTCCTGAAGGTCATGGGGCCCTTTCTATGTCCGGCTGTCCTTTGTCCACAGCAAATGGTCATTGTTTTTTTGTGTTGAATATGTGCTAGATGGTCATTGATGGACCTGATAGGTATCTCAAGCCATTTGCCCATCCTTTTCGGGGGGACGGGAACCCCGTTGCGGCGCTCTCCGGACTCACCGCAACAAACCGGTTTCAGGTTGTTCCATTCGATCATCCGAGACCCACGAGGATCCTGGGGGGGGGGGGAATTTAATTCAATTTCATTCTGAAATACTTGCAATTTGACTATGAATGGACAAGAGGTTATTCAAACGGTTTTTGAAATTTAACAATGGACATGCGTTGTTGTTGATTCACAACGGAACCGTGGGAGGGACGAGGGGGGAGGCCAATTTGTTTTGTTTTGATTTTGTGTTGTTGTTCTTTTTGGAAAATCAATAAAATGTTATCAAAATAAATTTAAAAATTCAATTTCATTTTAGTCTTTAAGATATTATTATTATTATTATTATTATTATTATTATTAACCCCAAGATGATGATGATAGTAATAGTTTTTTAATAATAATAATACTTTATTTTTATTTATTATTTATTATATATGCCAAGATGATAATAATATTTTTAATAATAATAATAATAATAATAATAGTAGTAGTAGTAGTTTATTTATACCCCACAACACTGGGTGCCTCCCAACAGAATATTAATAATAAAAACGACAAAAAAGCGATAGACCGTTATTATTATGAAATTAAAACAGCAACCCAGCAGGAAAGACAACATTTTTAAAAAGCGAGGAGGGGGCAAGTGCAAAAATGTCCCGCCCCGCCCCCCGAGCTGCAACTCCCAGAACAATCAACCCGCAGGGAATTCTGGGAACTGTAGTTTCGCGCCTAAAGCGGTTCAGGGCGCCGCCAGCAGGTACTCACCACAATGTAGGCTTCAACCTGGAAGGGGGGGAAAGAGAGACAAGTTACTCACTTGGCATCTTAACCCAAAGAAGCTTTTATTTAGTTCTTGGGTCAGCTAGTAATGCCTGCACGGACCGGCAGCAGCTTCCCAAGCGTTCAGACGGAGAGCCATTAAAAAGCAAAGTAAGATGCTAGTCCTCATTGTTTTTTAAAAAGGGGCTGAATTAAATGGGGCCCAGCAGGTGCTCTACCATAGAGCCATTAAGAACAAAGTAAAATGCTAGTCCTCATTGGGTTTTTTTTTAAAGGAGCTGAATTAAATGGGGCCTTCTGCATGCCAAGCAGGTGTCCTACCACCGTTAACACAGTTAAGATTGTAGTCCTCATGGTTTTCAAAAAAAAAAGGGATGAATTAAATAGGAGCATAGGACACTGCTTAGTACCCGTGATCAGTCTAGCTCAGGGCAGCCTACACTGACCGGCAGCAGCGGATCTGCAGGGTTTCCAGCCGGGAAATAACCCCCAGCCCAACCTTCTGCATGCCCAGCAACTGCTCTGGGAGCGTCGGAAGAGCCTTCTCCTCCTTCGTGAATTTGCCCAGTCCTTTTTTTTTAAAGCCATCCAAGTTGGCGGCTGCCTCCAGTGGCAGGCAGTTCCACAAGTCTCCAGCCTGGCGAAGTCCTTGAAGACCCCAGAGATGCCAGGGAATGAGCCCAGGATAAATACAGTATTTCCCTGCGTATAAGACTACTTTTTAACCCAGGAAAATCTTCTCCAAAGTCGGGGGTCGTCTTATACGCCGGGTCGTATTTCTTATACGGCGAGTATATCCCAAACTCTATATTTTAACTGGAAAAGTTGGGGGTCGTCTTATATGCCCAGTCGTCTTATATGCCGGAAAATACGGTATATATATATATATTTCCCCCCCTCCTTACCACTATTACAGCCCCTTCCCCCCAAAAAAAGGAGACAGGAGCCCCTTCCTCACCTTCTCATCGACGGGCCGCAAGTCCGGGCTGACGGTAAACAGGTTGATCAGCACTAGAAACAGAGAAAGACAGGAATAAATCAGAAACCAGGAAGAGAGAAGATTTCTTTTTAAAAATAATAATAATAATAATTTTTATTTGTTTTCCCAAACCTATAAACACAACTTAACACATATCAATTACTAGCACAAATACAAATACAACAATAAACACATATATCTTCCTTTTTCCCTTGTTCTTTCCTTATCATTTAATTTGAGTGCAACTTTTAAAATTCTAAATTTTTAAGTTTTTAAAGTGTAATTTATACCTGTATTTTTAACTGTCTGCTCAACGGTTATGTGGTTTGATGATTGTTAGCCGCCCTGAGCCCGGTTCTGGCTGGGAAGGGCGGGATATAAATAAAAGTTTATTATTATTATTATTATTATTATTATTATTATTATTATTATCTTAGTTTGACTTCCTCCTATCTCTCCTACTGCGTTCCATTGTATTTCATCTTTAGCAATTTGCTCTCATCTGCTAATATTATTTCTCTTATCTAACTGATACTATTTCTTATTTTAACTTAACACTTATATATTTCCTTACACATATTACTATCTTAACCCATCTTAATCATATATCATCAATTTTACTTAACTAATCTTAATTCTACTCTGCAAACTACTACATCTTCCAGCTTTTTTCCTAACTTTAAATCTTGCATTCTTTTTAATGTCATCTTTAAACTTCTTCCATTCTTTTTCCACCGCCTCTTCCCTCTGGTCGTCAGTTCGGCAATATAGTGGAAGAGAGAAGATTTCATAAGGAACGGTAAATTTACAAGCTACCTAGGAGAACACTGCTAACGGCTAAAAGCCTTGGCAGGATTTTAGTTAACGCTTGCAATGCATCAAAAACTAGGGTGGAAAAAGGATGGTTTTAAGAAGAATGGAGAAATCATAAAATGCAGTAGCTCAAAGTTTGATTATGGAAACCCTGAAGTCTAAGGATTCAGTGAATCCTAAATGGTGATGATTAAAGTTTGAGTTTATTTTATTTTATTATTAAAACAAACTTTATTATACATCAATTAAGATCAGTTTACATATCACTTATAACATTTAACATATGACACACACACACACTACACATATTACAACATAAACACACCAAACCACGTCCCCTAGACACTAAATTCGCATTCCTTCCATTGTGCTATTTTACATTTTGTTACGGTACTCTATACACATTTCATCGCCATTGTTTTAATTTCCCATTTCTTCCGACCGGTTTTATTACGTGCTTTCTCTATATTTCACGATTCGCGTCTGCCAGGAGATTAGCATTAATCACAAAAAAATCCTAATATATTCCTTCTTCTCCAGTCTTCCTGTATTGATTTTCTTCTCAGGCTCCCGAGTTGTAAAGATTCAATCGTTTTCGCCGACGGAATGGAGGAACCATTAAGGTTTGAATTTAATTACGTAACGTAAAACTGAATTTAAAAAAAAAATAAGAGAGAGAGAAAGAGAGAGAGAGAGGGAGGGAGGGAGGGAGGGAGAGGGAGGGAGGGAGAAGGAAAGGAGCATCACAGAATCGTGGAATTTGGAGAGCTGGCAGGGGGCACCCAGGGTCATCTATCTCAACCCGCCGCGAGGCGCGGGTGCGAAAGAGCACACAGCAAGCGCCCACCTTTCTGCTTCGGCTTGTAGACGGGTTTGTCGGTCTGGATGAAGACGGAGGCGCCCTTGCTGTCGATGGTGACCGTGGTGTGGTTGTGGAAAATGTAGCCCTCCTCCGCCAAGTACCGGTTGCCCCATACCTTGAGGTGCGCCTGGCCCCGTAGCCCCGGGGGCACCTGGTCGAGAAGGCGAAAGGGAGTTATAGCGCTGCGCTGGGCGCCGGCGAAGCTTAGAATCGCGGAGTTGCGAAGTTGGCACCCGGCCGCAACGCAGGGATCTCGGCTGAAGCGGCCAGGACAGAGAGAAGGCGAGGAGGGGGGGGGGGTTAAAAAATCAGACGGGTTTTCTCCCTCCCTGGTACAACGGCGGAAACCGCAGGCATCCCGCGGGTGTCAGAAGATTCAGGACGGACAAAAGGAATTGCATTGTTAGCCTGTGGAACCTGCTGCCACAGGAATCCGCGATGTCCGGCGAGCTAAATGGCTTTAAAATAGGATTGAATGGCGGATTAATGGAGAATTTAGACTATTTAGCGCACATGAAAAACTTAAAACAAATCCTCATCTCCTGACGAATAGCCTTTGTGCTACAATGTAACTTAAAGAGAAAATCTTTAGAAAGGCTTTTCCTCTGAAGGCATTTTATTTTTAAAAAATCTGATTTAAATTTTTAAAAATCCGATTTTTTATTTTTTAATTATTGATTTTTATCCGCCCTGGTTTGCACTCACCTTGAGTTTGATGGTTCCTTTGCCTACAAAAAGGCCGGAAAGAGAAAGAGGGGAGGAGACAGAGAAAAGAGGGTCAAAAGCGATATTCAGAAAGCAGAACAATATGCCCGACACACACATAACCCCCCCCCCCAAGTTCAAACACACCCGAATGGGTCGATGTGACAGCTGTCAGTCAGCAGGACCAGGCCAGGGCCTCATTAGGCTCAGCCTCCAGAAACCCACAAGCAGGATCTGACCCCAAGGCCCCTCCCTCTCCTCCTGGGGTTCCCAGAAAACGGGGGTTCAAAAGCGTCGCTGCCACCGGCGTTCGGAATTTGCTGGGCGCATTCTGCACCCTTTTGCGACCGAGTGAAGATGCCCGGCTGCCGGGATGGCGCCTGGCGTCTCCGCCACCTGGGGATCCTTGGATCTGGACCGCTTTTTGCACACCGACCCTCGCCCCATAACATCCTATCTGCAATATTTTATCGGGAAAGGATTTCCGAGACCAAAGGGCTTTTTCCCGGGCAGCCGGAAAAGGGGCGGCGAGCGACGTCAGAGCGAATCGCCGCCGCTCGCCTTTTCCTTTCCAAACTGCACCCATTGCAAAAAAAATTTTTAAACCCGCAAGCCCCTTCCCCTGGCGATGCAGGGGGGGGGTAGCTGCTGCCCAGCCGTGCCCGGGCACCCTTTGCACGTACGTGGAATCATAGAATCATAGAATCCTAGAGTTGGAAGAGACCCCAAGGGCCATCCTGTCCAACCCCCTGCCAAGCAGGAAACACCATCAAAGCATTCCTGACAGGTGGCTGTCAAGCCTCTGCTTAAAGACCTCCAAAGAAGGAGACTCCACCACACTCCTTGGCAGCAAATTCCACTGTCAAACAGCTCTTACTGTCAGGAAGTTCTTCCTAATGTTGAGGTGGAATCTTCTTTCTTGTAGTTTGAATCCATTGCTCCGTGTCCGCTTCTCTGGAGCAGCAGAAAACAACCTTTCTCCCTCCTCTATATGACATCCTTTTATATATTTGAACATGGCTATCATATCACCCCTGAACCTTCTCTTCTCCAGGCCTTTGACCATTTTGGTTGCCCTTCTCTGGACACATTCCAGCTTGTCAGTATCCTTCTTGAACTGTGGTGCCCAGAACTGGACACACTATTCCAGGTGAGGTCTGACCAGAGCAGAATACAGTGGGACTATTCCTTCCCTTGATCTAGATGCTATACTCCTATGGATGCAGCCCAGAATTGCATGGGCTTTTTTAGCTGCTGCATCACACTGTTGACTCATGTCAAGTTTGTGGTCTACCAAGACTCCTAGATCCTTTTCACATGTACTGCTCTCAAGCCAGGTGTCACCCACCCTGTATTTGTGCCTTTCATTTTTTTTTGCCCAAGTGTAGTACTAACTTGACATTTCTCCCTGTTAAAATTCATCAACGTAAACGGAGGCCTACCCAAAACCGTTCCATGCCCTCTCGCCACAGTCTCTCCTTTCACTGTCAGCTGAATCTGAACCGTCGTCTCCTTGGCCGGGTTGAAGATGACCACACTGATGGTTTCCACCACTCCTGCCCGGAAGACCGACGGCACGGCCACCAAGTAGCCCCTGGGGGAAAAGAAGGGAACAGAAGGAAGTGAGCGGGTGGGGGCCTATGGAAGAAAGGCTCTGCGGCAGAACAGCTGCTTGGCACGCAGAAGGCCCTGTGTTCCATCCCCGCTGCCATCCCCATATAATAATAATAATTTTAGTTTTTATACTCCGCCCATCTGGCTGGGTTTCCCCAGCCACTCTGGGCAGCTCCCAACAGTATATTAAAAACACAATAAAGTATCAAACATTAAAAACGTCCCTAAACAGGGCTGCTTTCAGATGTCTTCTAAAAGTCAAGGTAAATGTAAAGGGACCCCTGACCGTTAGGTCCAGTCGTGGACGACTCTGAGGTTGCGGCGCTCATCTCGCTTTACTGGCCGAGGGAGCCGGCATACAGCTTCCGAGTCATGTGGCCAGCAGGACTGAGCCGCTTCTGGCAAACCAGAGCAGCGCACGGAAACGCCGTTTACCTTCCCGCCGGAGCGGGACCTATTGATCTACTTGCACTTTGACGTGCTTTCGAACTGCTAGGTGGGCAGGAGCAGGGACCGAGCAACGGGAGCTCACCCCGTCGCGGGGATTCGAACTGCCGCCCTTCTGATCGGCAAGCCCTAGGCTCTGGGGTTTAACCCACAGCGCCACCTGGGTCCCTTTAAAAGTCAAGTAATTGTTTATTTCCTTGACATCTGGTGGGAGAGGGCCCCACCACCGAGAAGGCCATCTGCCTGGTTCCCTGTAACCTCGCTTCTCGCAGGGAGGGAACCGCCAGAAGGCCCTCGGGAGGTGGACCCCGGTGTCCGGGGTGGAGACGCTCCTTCAGGGAAACAGGGCCATTTAGGGCTTCCAAGGTCAGCATCAACCCTTTGAATTGTGCTCGGAAATGTCCTGGGAGCTAATGGAAGTCTTTCAGGACCGGGGTTATGTGGTCTCGGCGGCCACCCCTCGTTGGGCTGGTGGTCAGGCTGCGGGATTAACGATGCTGCAGTTGTGATTTTACTCCTCTCCCCCCTGCTCAGCCCATCCCATCCCCAAAGGGCTGGGGGTTCGAGTCACACGCTTTTGGAAACATAATTCAGCCAGGGATTCGTCAGCCGGGTCTCTTTCGCCGGAGGTTAATAGGCGCCCCGGGAGGAGTAGAGGCCGTGCTGCTACCCTATCTCCCTGCCTTTTTCCCTCCTCCTCCTCTTCTCCAAATTCCAAACATTGCACACTCCTTTCCCCCTCAGCGGGATCCATTGCCATGGAGATCTCATTGCAAAGCTGCCAAGAGATCTCCCGGGCGACAGGCAGAGTCACGGCAGCGCTCAGGACCAGGGATGGTGAGAAACTCAAATCTGCAAAAAACCTCGCCCGCGAGAGGGCAAAAAAACCGAAGAAATATTTGCAACATCTTCCGCCCAACGTGAAGCTCGAACCCACAACCCTAAGATCCTGGCGCTCCACCAGCTGAGCTATCCCTGGTTGGTTTTGTCCAGCTCACGGGAGATTTCCAGCAAACGTTTTGTAACTTCTAGGACTTGTTACCTTGGATGGCCTGTTTATTACGGAGTATTTGTCTCGATTTGCTTGCACGACGTTTACGCAGAGGTTGGACTATCACAGAATTTTAGAGTTGGAAAGGGACCCCCAGCGGTCATCCAGTCCAACCCCCTGCAATGCAGGAATGTCAGCGAAAGCATCCAGGACCAGAGGTCCACCCAACCTCTCCTTAGAAACCTCCAAGGAAGGAGAGTTATGAACGCCATTGTATTCCGCCTCGGTCAGACCACACCTGGGATACGATGGCCAGTTCTGGGCGCCCCAGTTTAAGAAGGATGCTGACAAGCTGGAAGGTGGGCAGAGGAGGGCGGCCGAGACGGTCAAGGGGCTGGAAGCCTGATGAGGAACGGTTGAAGGAGCTGGGGATGTTTAGCCTGGAAAGAGGAGGCTGGGAGGAGACAGGAGAGCCACCCTCCGATATCTCAAATGGAAGAGGGAGCGAGCTGGTTTCCTCCTGCTCTGGGGGGGGGGGGTAGCACTCGAACGCACGGCTCCGAGCGACAAGGAAGGTGATTCCGACTCAACATCAGGAAGAACTTTCTCATGGCCAGAGATATGGGATGGGAGGTGGCGGAGGTTGGAAGGCCATCGGTCATGGACGCTTGAGCTGAGATTCCTGCCTGTGCAGGGGGGCTGGACTGGATGACCCTTGGGGGTCCCAACTCCACAAATCTTATGATTCTGGGACACTGGAGCCTAATAGCCATTGGCAGCCTTGTCCGAATTGGCCTTTTTAAAGCCATGCATCAGAACAGCCCCCCGAGGCAGCAAGGTCAGGCCTTCCTCTCCTCTGAGATAGACTGGCTCTATCTATGGAGGCTCCATTTAGGAATCCTAAGGGGAGCCTGGGCTGCTGGATTGGGGCGAGAGGAGAGCTGTTCCGTCCTAATGGACCACTTCGGAAATGGGGGGTGGGTGGGTCCCTGACCTTCCCCACACCCCGTTAGGGCAAAGAAAGGGTGCTGGGTGCAAATTTATACGCCACCCCAAAAAACGGTACATGGAAGTTAGGGGCTCTGTGGGGCCGGCCAGGATGCAGTTTGGCCTTGGGGGGGGCATCTCCTGGACCCCCATCCTTTGCGTGGGTCGGCAGGATGCGGCCAAATTTCACCCAAATTCCTCTCCACTCACAACCACAATCAGCCCAGTTGGGTTTTGGAGACGAGGAAAGGGGCTCTCTGCACATGCTCAGGAACACCCCCGGGCTCATGCCTCTCTGCAGCCTCCCAGAGGCAAAGGAAGAAGGCTCTCTGCACATGCCCGAGAACGCCCCCTCCCCCGGTTCTTCCCCTTCGCCACCAGAGGAATTCACAGAGCAGAGGGAGAGGTCTCACTGCACGCGCTCAGGAACCCCTGGGCACATGCTCTGGAACACCCCCCTTGGTTCTTCCCCCTCCGCCCGCTCCAGGCAAGCAAGAGGTCACTCTGCACGCGCTCAGGAACTCCTGGGAACTCTGCACACTCTCCGGAGCGCTCCCCTCGCTTCTTGCACCGAGGGCTCCTCGCGGGCGACCGAGAGGTCACTCTGCACATGCTCCAGAGCCCCGCGGCTCTCTGCACACGCTCGGGAGCGCTCCCCTTCCTCCTTGCAGCGAGGGCTCCTCTCGGGGCCGGGGCGGGGGTCTCCGGGTCGCTCCACTCACCTCCTGTCCGGGCTCGGGGTGCAGATCCCGCAGAGGCTGCAGAGCGGCAGCAGCAGCGTCCAGGGCGCGCGCCGGCGGCGGGCAGGAGGAGGAGGAGGCATGGCCGGGGGCGCCCTTTGTTCCCTCGGGAGGCCGCCGACGCCCGAGCCGGCCAGCAGCGCCTCTGCCCTGAGCCTCCGCCGCTGCCCGGCCGCCTCCAGCCCCGCCTCCGCCCGGGGGCGGCCCGCCGATGCCTCCGCCTCCGCGCCCCGCCTCCCACGCGCGCTCCCTTTGTTCCGGGGAGGCGCGCGCCAGACCCCCCGGGGGTCCCCGCTCAGCAGGCTCGGGGGTCTTCCTCCTCCTCCTCCTCCTCTACCAGGAGATTCCTTCCTTCCTTCCTTCCTTCCCTCCGCGCGCAAAAGGGGCGCGCGTAAAAATCGTGATTCCCCGAAGCAGCGCCGCGGCAACTTTTGGAACCGCGAACTTTTGAGAGATCTCTTCTTACCGATGCTTACCCAAAGTGGGAAGCTTGTCGTACCCACCTCGAAGCATCAGGATTGAAGAAGCAGGCCTGTTTTTATTGACGCAGAACTGTTTTATTTATTTTATACATTGGCTCCCACCAGGACGTTTCCGAGCACAATTCAAAGTGTTGGTGCTGACCTTGAAAGCCCTAAACCAGGCATAGGCAACCTTGGCTCTCCAGCTGTTTTCATAGAATCCTAGAATCCTAGAGTTGGAAGAGACCCCAAGGGCCATCCAGTCCAACCCCCTGCCAAGCAGGAACACCATCCAAGCATTCCTGACAGGTGGCTGTCAAGCCTCTGCTTAAAGACCTCCAAAGAAGGAGACTCCACCACACTCCTTGGCAGCCAATTCCACTGTCGAACAGCTCTTACTGTCAGGAAGTTCTTCCTAATGTTGAGGTGGAATCTTCTTTCTTGTCGTTTGAATCCATTGCTCCGTGTCCGCTTCTCTGGAGCAGCAGAAAACAACCTTTCTCCCTCCTCTATATGACATCCTTTTATATATTTGAACATGGCTATCATATCCCCCCTTAACCTTCTCTTCTCCAGGCTAAACATACCCAGCTCCCTAAGCCGTTCCTCATAAGGCATCGTTTCCAGGCCTTGGACCATTTTGGTTGCCCTCCTCTGGACACGTTCCAGCTTGTCAGTATCCTTCTTGAACTGTGGTGCCCAGAACTGGACACCGTATTCCAGGTGAGGTCTGACCAGAGCGGAATACAGTGGGACTATTCCTTCCCTTGATCTAGATGCTATACTCCTATGGATGCAGCCTATGTTTTGAGACTACAATTCCCATCATCCCTGACCACTGGCCCTGTTAGCTAGGGATCGTGGGAGTTGTAGTTCCAAAACATCTGGAGAGCCAAGGTTGCCTATGCCTGCCCTAAACGGCCTCGGTCCTGTATGTGGCTGGGGAAACCCAGCCAGATGGGCTGGGTATAAATAATAAATTATTATTGTTGTTATCATTATACCTGAAGGAGCAAGGGTGGGAGCTGCTGCGGGTTCGAGTCCTGCAGTGTTCTTCTTGGGACCGCCAGAGGAAGAGTCGAGCTTTGGCTGGGAGTTGAAGGAAGCCAGCGTGGAGAACTTCTGCCGGCCCCAGACTCCACCGCCCGGCCTGTTGCCAGGATGCATCCCGGCGAGGGAAATCTTGGACCCCTTCCCCTCCTCCTCCTTGCTGGGCGGGTCAAGGAATTGGGGGATCATAAATACATGCCTTTTATAATTCGGAATACCAACCATTAGCTCAGGCGGGGGGGGGGAATCCCCAAAGGACCCCCTCCCCCCCAGTCTTGGCTGGCTTCCCCCAATTTCTGTGGGAATGGGAACTCCTCAAAGCTGGAATTGGGCGTGGGGAGACCCTGATTGGGGGGGGGAGGATGCTTGCCTCATCGGTTTTCCCGCCTCTCGGTTTTCCCACCCCCCAAGGGTTTCAATATTAGCAAAACGCGTGGACCAAATTGGATCCAGGCTTTGTGAAACGGGGAAATATTTTTCCGGATTTGGCATGAATGGTGGATTTCTTAAGGGGGGGCCACGGGTGGGGAATGAGTCGTTGTGCATAAAGCAACAACAAAGTGTTCTGGGGAGGGGGGGGCGTCTCAGATATGCCTCTTTCTCAGGGCATAAACTCATGATATGTCAGCTGACGGGGCCCATACTGAGATCGAAGGACATTGGGGGCCGAATGTGGCCCTCCAGATTCTCAGTGCGGCCTCCAGACTCTCCCTAGACCAGTGCCGGATTTCCATATAAGCTCAACAAGCTATAACTTTAGGTCCCACTTTGTTGGGGCCCCTCCAAAAAATTTAAAGGGGGAAAAACCTGGATGTACATTTCCAAAATATAAGATAAAAAACAAATAAAATAAAGCCTACATCCAGCAACCGTGTTTTGTGGCTCCTATTTGTGATGGGCAAATGGCTTGAGATACCTATGAGGTCCATCAATGACCATCTAGCATATATTCAACACAAAAAACAGGGACAATTTGTCGTTGGCAACGGACAGCTGGACATAGAAAGGGCCCCTTCAGGAGCTGAGGGCCGCATTGAACCTCAATCCGGCCCTGCCTCAGAGCACACCCCTTTGCTCTGCAAAGAGAAACGTTGGAGGGGATGCAGACACACTGTCACCCGGGTGGAGCAGGCCCTGGGTGTTCCCGGCACATGAGCTCAGAGCTCCAGGTGCGAATGGCGCTCAGGAGAAACCCAGCTGCCGCGGGCGAGGCCTTCCGAAACGTGATGACAAGCCGGCCAGCTCACGGAGCGGCCGAGTCAGCAAAGCGAGGGCCGGGGGAATCCTTCGCTGGGCCCTTGGCCAAATCAAACCTTCTTTCCGCCTTTCTGACGTCCTCTCTCGGGTCCAATCCTCGGCCCAATCCAGGCCCCACCCTGCTGTGGCAGGTGGAGGGGCTCAGCCACGGGTGGGGGCAACGGAAATAAATCAAGTAAAATTTAAAAAAAACACAACTCAACTAAAAGTAGAACTAATCAGAAAGCTAGAGTTTCAGAAAAACATCTACTTCTGCTTCATTGACTACGCAAAAGCTTTTCACTGTGTCGACCACAGCAAACTATGGCAAGTTCTTAAAGAAATGGGAGTGCCTGATCACCTCATCCGTCTCCTGAGAAATCTCTATGTGGGACAAGAAGCTACAGTTAGAACGGGATATGGAATAACTGATTGGTTCAAAATTGGGAAAGGAGTACGACAAGGCTGTATATTGTTGCCCTATTTAACTTATATGCATAATTCATCATGCGAAAGGCTGGACTGGATGAATCCCAAGCCGGAGTTAAGATTGCCGGAAGAAATATCAACAACCTCAGATATGCTGATGATACAACCTTGATGGCAGAAAGTGAGGAGGAATTAAAGAACCTTTTAATGAGGGTGAAAGAGGAGAGCGCAAAATATGGTCTAAAGCTCAACATCAAAAAAACGAAGATCATGGCCACTGGTCCCATCACCTCCTGGCAAATAGAAGGGGAAGAAATGGAGGCAGTGAGAGATTTCACTTTCTTGGGTTCCATGATCACTGCAGATGGTGACAGCACTCACGAAATTAGAAGACCCCTGCTTCTGGGGAGAAAAGCAATGACAAACCTAGACAGCATCTTAAAAAGCAGAGATATCACCTTGCCGACAAAGGTCCGTATAGTTAAAGCTATGGTTTTCCCAGTAGTGATGTATGGAAGTGAGAGCTGGACCATAAAGAAGGCTGATCGCCAAAGAATTGATGCTTTTGATTTCTGGTGCTGGAGGAGACTCTGGAGAGTCCCATGGACTGCAAGAAGATCAAACCGATCCATTCTGAAGGAAATCAGCCCTGAGTGCTCACTGGAAGGACAGATCCTGAAGCTGAGGCTTCAAGACTTTGGCCACCTCATGAGAAGAGAAGACTCTCTGGAAAAGACCCTGATGTTGGGAAAGATGGAGGGCACAAGGAGAAGGGGACGACAGAGGACGAGATGGTGGGACAGTGTTCTCGAAGCTGCCAATATGAGTCTGACCAAACTGCGGGAGGCAGTGGGAGACAGGAGGGCCTGGCGTGCTCTGGTCCAGGGGGTCACGAAGAGGCGGACACGACTAAACAACTCAACAACAGGCAGATAGATAGATAGATAGATAGATAGATAGATAGATAGATAGATAGATATAGATAGGCAGTGGAAGACAGGAGTGCCTGGCGTGCTCTGGTCCAGGGGGTCACAAAGAGTCGGACATGACTAAACAACTAAACAACAACAAGAACAGGCAGATAGATGATAGATAGATAGATAGATAGATAGATAGATAGATAATAATAATAATAATAATGATGATGATGATAGATAGATAGATAGATGATAGATAGATAGATAGATAGATAGATAGATAGATAGATAGATAATGATGATAGATAAATAGATAGATAGATAGATAGATAGATATAGATAGGCAGTGGAAGACAGGAGGGCCTGGCGTGGTCTGGTCCAGGGGGTCACAAAGAGTCGGACATGACTAAACAACTAAACAACAACAAGAACAGGCAGATAGATAGATAGATAGATAGATAGATAGATAGATAGATAGGGGAAGAGAGGAGTGCCTGGCGTGCTCTGGTCCAGGGGGTCACGAAGAGTCGGACACCACTAAGTGACTAAACAACAACAATTGTAAAATCAGATAAAAATGATTTCCAAAAAAGAAATGCCTTGCGTTATCGTTGATGGGTTTTTGCAAACCGCATACGGAGTTGTTCAGTTTGCGGTTTTTCACAAAATCTGGCAGCTTCCCCCTTTTTTCACACATACTGGTACACACCCGGGCATAAACCTTTCCAGGCCACTGGGAGACTGATTGGATTACTTCCTTCTGCCTGGCATGAAATCGCCTTCCTTCCACCCCCTCCGGAGATCCGGAAAGCTACACTCCGAATGGTCAACAAATGGCTAGCTGCGCCCCCGGAGTCAGCCGGCAAAAGATCTGAGAGGCCCGGCGGGCATTAGCGCAGTGAAGCAGCGCAAGACATTTCCAGGCATTACATTCGCCTCCCTGCCCAAATCCACGCATGTAATTCCTGGCCTTGTTTAGATCTCGTGTCTCCCGTTATCTCCCATCAAACGTACGGGGTCCTTTCAAGGCGATGTTCTCTCCATTGTTCTGATCTCATTTCCTTTTCGGGGGGACGGCATGCCATCCTCAGAGTGAAAGGGAAATTGCGTGCGGCGGCCGCCAATCAACTTTCGGAGACACGCCAGTTTTGGGGAGTTCGGCCACCTCCGGGGAAAATCCGGAAGGAAGGATGCCCAAATCTCCCCGCCGGATCCAGGTCCCCGGAGGCTGGGGGTCCCATCAGTGCCAGATTTACGTATAAGCTCAAAAAGCTCTAGCTTAGGGCCCCAGTCTCTTGGGGGCCCCCAAAAAAGTTTAAAGGAAAAAACCTGGATGTACGTTTCAAAAAAAATTAAGATAAAAAACAAATAGACTAAAGCCACAACGCGGGTGGCGCTGTGGTCTAAACCACAGAGCCTAGGGCTTGCCGATCAGTAGGTCGGCGGTTCGAATCCCCGCGACGGGGTGAGCTCCCGTTGCTCGGTCCCTGCTCCTGCCCACCTAGCACGTCAAAGTGCAAGTATAAAGTATAAAGTTGCACGTCAAAGTGCAAGATCAATAGGTACCACTCCGGCGGGAAGGTAAACGGCGTTTCCGTGCGCTGCTCTGGTTCGCCAGAAGCGGCTTAGTCCTGCTGGCCACATGACCCGGAAAAACTGTCTGTGGACAAACGCCGGCTCCCTCGGCCTATAGAGCGAGATGAGTGCGCAACCCGAGTCGTCCGCGACAGGACCTTACGGTCAGGGGTCCCTTTACCTTTATATATATTTCTTCTGCGTCAGACCAACACGGCTACCTGCCTGAATCTAGAGACATATAGCATATATTCAACCCCAAAAAACAGCAACAATTTGTTGTGGACAAAGGACAGATGGACATAGAAAGGGCCGCACCAAACCGAAATCCGGCCCTGGGTCCCATCAAAGTCCTATTCCATCCCCTACAAAGTTTCTCCCGTGAAAATAGAGACGTTCTATTCCATACTTCCAACTCTAAAATTCTATGATAGTCTAAGCTCTGCAGAAAAATAAAGACTGTTTAATAAACAGGCCATCCAAGGGGGCTCAAGTCCTAGAAGCTACAAAACGTTTGCCGGAAATCTCCCGTAACCCCGTAACTGCCTTATGAGGAACGGCTTAGGGAGCTGGGTATGTTTAGCCTGGAGAAGAGAAGGTTCAGGGGTGATAGGATAGCCATGTTCAAATATATCAAAGGATGTCATATAGAGGAGGGAGAAAGGTTGTTTTCTGCTGCTCCAGAGAAGCGGACACGGAGCAATGGATTCAAACTACAAGAAAGAAGATTCCACCTAAACATTAGGAAGAACTTCCTGACAGTAAGAGCTGTTTGACAGTGGAATTTGCTGCCAAGGAGTGTGGTGGAGTCTCCTTCTTTGGAGGTCTTTAAGCAGAGGCTTGACAGCCACCTGTCAGGAATGCTTGGATGGGGTTTCCTGCTTGGCAGGGGGTTGGACTGGATGGCCCTTGGGGTCTCTTCCAACTCTAGGATTCTATCATAATAATAATAATAATAATAATAATAATAATAATAATAATAATTCCTGCTTGGCAGGGGGTTGGACTGGATGGCCCTTGGGGTCTCTTCCAACTCTAGGATTCTAGGATTCTAACCCGGAGAAAACCAACCAGGGATAGCTCAGCCAGTCGAGCGCGATGCTCTTAGGGTTGTGGGTTCGAGTCTCACGTTGGGCGAAAGACCCCTGCGTTGCAGGGGGCTGGACTAGATGCCCCTTGGGGTCCCTTCCCACTCGGCAGTCCTGTTCTACGAAAACCCAGCAGAGAGAGAAAGGGAGGTTTTGTGGCTCATTAGGATCCATGCAGAGCTCAGCCCAACTCCGAGCTCAGAGGCTGCAAACCGTACAAATTGGGTGTGATGAGACGCCGTCTACCCCCTTTCCTCCGGGGTCCGGGGTCAGCCTTCCTGCCGGCTGGCCCCCAGCTCTTCCCCGCTGCTAATTAAGTGTTTCCATTTCTCTCCAGCCCGGCTAAGCGTGTTTAATCGCCTTTAATGAAACCGTCTCTGCTCCGCGCCGAAACCCGGGGAGATGAAGACGGGTTTCATAGGGTACAAAAATCATATTTCCCTGAGGCTTCGATGTATCTCTGTTGCCTCTAGCTGGCAGATGATGGGAATTGCGGCCGGAGGGTTGTCAATATTATTATTATTAATTATTATAACTTCGTATTGGGACGCGGGTGGCGCTGTGGTCTAAACCCCTGAGCCTCTTGGGCTTGCTGATCAGAAGGTCGGCGGTTCGAATCCCCGCGATGGGGTGAGCTCCCGTTGTTCGGTCCCTGCTCCTGCCCACCTAGCAGTTCGAAAGCACGTCAAAGTGCAAGTAGATAAATAGGAACCGCTCTGGCGGGAAGGTCAACGGTGTTTCCGTGCGCTGCTCTGGTTCGCCAGAAGCGGCTTAGTCATGCTGGCCACATGACCCGGAAGCTGTATGCCGGCTCCCTCGGCCAATAAAGCGAGATGAGCGCCGCAACCCCAGAGTCGGACACGACTGGACCTGATGGTCAGGGGTCCCTTTGCCTTTAAGCAGGCATCCCTCCAGATGTTTCGGACTACAATTCCCATTGTCCCTGACCACTGGTCCTGTTAGCTAGGGATCATGGGAGTTGTAGGCCAAAACATCTGGAGGGCCGCAATTTGGGGGTGCCTGTGTGTGTGTATTCGACTGCGAGTAGGGAGTAAAATAAACCCCCTGCAACTAGATCCCACCCCATGCTTTCTCCTACTATGCAGGGTTGCTGCCCCCTTCCTGCTCAATGGATGTGCCCCCCGAGACCCCATCACGGAGGGGCGATCCTGCCCCGAAAAGCCCCGGGGGGGGGCACTCGTTGCTCCCCCCACCCAGGACAAACCCTGTTCCTTTTTAATACGGCCTTTCCTCTCCATTTCCCCACGCGCTCCATTGAACAGCAGGAAGCTGCGCAGGAAGGAAGACTCTTCCTGCCAAATTATTTACGCCACTTTCTTTGCAGGACAAGAGAGAGGAGGAGGATTCTTGCGTGGGCGAGGGAAGAAGGGGTGGCGTGAGAACGTAGGATCAGCCCACAGCGGACTCGGATTCCATCCCCTCCAACGTTTCTCCCCTGAAAACAGGGAAGTCCTATTCCAGTGATGGCTAACCTTGACACTCCAGATGTTTTGGGACTACAACTCCCATCATCCCTGACCACTGGTCCTGTTAGCTAGGGATCATGGGAGTTGTAGTCCCAAAACATCTGGAGTGTCAAGGTTAGCCACCACTGTCCTATTCCATCCCCTCCAACCTTTCTCCCCTGAAAATAGGGACGTCCTATTCCATCCCCTCCAACGTTTCTCCCAAGAAAATAGGGACGTCCTATTCCAGTTATGGCTAACCTTGACACTCCAGATGTTTTGGGACTACAACTCCCATCATCCCTGACCACTGATCCTGTTAGCTAGGGATGATGGGAGTTGTAGTTCCAAAACATCTGGAGTGTCAAGGTTAGCCATCACTGTCCTATTCCATCCCCTCCCGTGGAAATTCTTGCTAGCCTGACCCCAAAGTGGAGTCTTAGTCCCATTTTTCAGCCTTTTGTTCCGTCAACTTTTCAAACGTTTTTAACTACCGGGCATCCCTATATGGGGAAGTTTTTAGTAGTGGATATTTCATTGCGTTTTTAATATTTTGTTGGGAGCTGCCGAGAGCAGCTTGGGCCACCCTTTCCGATGGGGGGGGGCCTTACAAATAATAAAATTATTTTATAAGATTCGAGATGCACTTCTTAACTAGGTCTGTATCGTTCTATCTCAAAGTATTTCCTTTTATGAACGGATGCCCGTTTTGAGGTTTGACCCATATATCTTTGCATTCTCTCTATGCCAATAAAAATGATGGATTGGATAAAATCATTATTAACTATTATTATTATTATTGCCATGTTGATTTTTCTTCTTGGTCCCGTTATTGCTTTATCTATCTTTTGAGCTTGTTTAAGGAACCCAACCGTGCGTAAATTTAGCGAAATCATTAAATAACCAAAACCGGGGGGAGGGGGCATTTTCCCCATACCTACAATCCTTGTATGGATTTGACACCCCTCCCCAAAATAAAAAACGACAAGAGATGCATTTCGGCCAGAAAAGAGACCAATCAGTTTGGGTTTTTTGTTTTGTTTTTAAAGGCACAATTCCCATTTTGGGGAGAGAGAAGATAAAAAAAACAACCCCCAGCAGTGCTTTTCCAATTTGCAACAAGGGAAGGTGTCCGTTTTTAACTCCAGGATGGCAGGATCAGATGGCAGGATCAGAACTCGCCTCCCTCTCGCCCATCAGGTTCGCCATAACGGCGGGAGGAGTGGTCCCGATTCTCGTCCCGGACCCCCGAAACGCCTGGCGGTGTGCTCCTTTTTATTTCCTTCCTCCCCGGCCGCTCCTCGGTTCCAGACCTTGTGGCAGGGAGTTCCGCAGGGCAATAACGACAGGCCGGATTGCGGCAGGGAAGATGCTTCCTTCGACCCACCCGAGGTGGGATGGGCACCGCAGTTGCGTGTGCATTTTGGGGCGGGGGCGGTTTTGGGGGAGGCAGCCCCAGAGACAGGCGTGGTGGGGAGAGAGGAGCTAGATTTTCAGGCAAGCATCTTGCGGGGAGGCCGGCAAGGAGCTGCCTTTGTGCTGGCAGGTGGCAGGCAGCTCTCCCTGCAGGGACAGAAGGGGGGGGAATAAATAATAAATAAAATTGCAGAGGGACCCCCGGAGGACATCTAGTCCAGCCCAAAGTAGGACTCGAACCCATGGCCCTAGGAGGCAACGTAGCGCACAGTTTCCTTTCTGCCCCACCATTTCCCCCTTTCTCTCTCCCCCAGTTCTAGCACCCCCCATGGGGTCCCTATAGGGCACCCTCAGCAATACAGGGGAGTCTATCGCGACGCAATTAGGATATATTAAAAGAGGGGAGACCAGGGTTCAGCAAAGTATGGGGGGGCGGATATGAGGAAAACATCACAGAAAATGGGATGGGAATAGTCAATAATGCAAAAGAATTTATATATATATATATGCATTGGAATTGTACGTGGAATTTCCGGAAATTTTATTTTAAAATTAAAGGGGGGGGGGTTTGAAAGAAAAAACATTGTATGTGGAATTTCTGGGAATTTAAATTTAAAATTAAGCCCCCAAAAAATTGTATGTGGAATTTCTGGAAATTTAATTTTGAAATTAAAGGGAGGGAATTAAAGCAAAAATAAAAGAGGCAGGGGAAAGTGACCCCCCCCAAAGAGGATCATTGGTCCTCCCCACACCGCCCCAAATTCATTGTGGGAGGGCCACGACCCCCAGCTAGGAGTGGCCCTCTGGAGGGGAAAGAGAAAGGGGGAAATGGGTGGGGTGTAAATATTATTATTATTATTATTATTAGATGAGCACTTGCCTTATACAGCTTACAAATGACACCGAGGAGGTTGGACTGTGCTTCAGCCTGGAGTTCTTCCGTGTGGTTCTGGGGTTGGGGGGAGGAATAAGAAGGAAATCAGTGGGCGGCTTCCAACAGAATGTTAAAATACAACAATCTATTAAACATTAAGGGGACGCGGGTGGCGCTGCGGGTTAAACATAAACCCCAGAGCCTAGGGCTTGCTGATCAGAAGGTCGGCGGTTCGAATCCCCGTGACGGGGTGAGCTCCCGTTGCTCGGTCCCAGCTCCTGCCAACCTAGCAGTTCGAAAGCACGTCAAAGTGCAAGTAGATAAATAGGTCCCACTCCGGTGGGAAGGTAAACGGCGTTTCTGTGCGCTGCTCTGGTTCGCCAGAAGCGGCTTAGTCCTGCTGGCCACATGACCCTCGGCCAGTAAAGCGAGATGAGTGCCGCAACCCCAGAGTCGTCCGTGACTGGACCTTATGGTCAGAGGTCCCTTTACCTTTATATATATTTCTTCTGCGTCAGACCAACACGGCTACCTGCCTGAATCTAGAGACATATAGCATATGCTGGCCACATGACCCGGAAGCTGTACACCGGCCAATAAATTGAGATGAGCACGGCAACCCCAGCCGTCCGCGAATGGACCTAACGGTCAGGGGTCCCTTTACTTTTATTAAACATTAAAAGCTTCCCTAAACAGGGCTGCCTTCAGATGTCTTCTAAAAGTCAGATAGTTGTTTATCTCCTTGACATCTGGCGGGAGGGCGCCACCACCGAGAAGGCCCCCTGCCTGGTTCCCTGTAGTTTCGCTTCTCGCAGGGAAGGAACCGCCAGAAGGCTCTCGGAGCTGGACCTCAGTGTCCGGGCAGAACGATGGGGGCGGAGACGCTCCTTCAGGGATACTGGAAATGTCTACTGGGGCATCTCCGGCCAGAACTTACCCCATTGACAGAGATCCACGGCACATACTTGTGGGGCGGGCGGAGAGCGTCGGTGAGCTGGGCATTCTGGTGCATGAGCTTGTTGCCCAGGTCTCCGCTCACGCAAGCCGTGACGTTGGCCAGGGAGGTCTCTCTGGTCGGGTACAACTTCATGCACTGGAGAGAGAGAGGCGAGGCCCGGTTATCCCCCTTCTTCCCCAAACTTGCCCCCCGAACCGGAGACCCTGCACCCCCGTGCATTCCCCGTGCTGGAAGCAGCCGCCGCCACCCCTGCGAGGCGGGTTGCCGCGGGAAGGAATTTGGGCGACGTACCGTTTCCAGGTTCTGGGTGACGTTGGCGCTCGACTCCATGCAGAAGATGACGGGGAAGTAGCTCCCCTCGTCGCCGAGCAGGTGGATGAGGCAGGCCTGGGGGGCAGCAGGGGGTAAGGGTTAGAGAGGGCGGAGGTTTGTGCTGCTGGCCAAAGCTCCTAAAAATTGGAAGGGGCCTCCAGGGGCCATCTAGTCCAATCCCCCTGCAAGGTAGGAATCGAGTCGGAGCCCAGCAAACTCTGGAGGGAAACAGGTTCACCTTCCCTGCCTGATCTGCGAAAAAGCATTTCCCCGGGGATGAATATGCCTCTTCAGGGTATAAATAATAATTATTATTATTATAAGAAGAAGAATTGTTCTTCTTATTATTCTTATTTACATAAACCTATGTATTCTATATGTTAAGCCCACAAGCTACACATATTCCGTTAGCTTAAGTTGCCATTCTCAGACTACTTATATGAAATCACGTGGAGGATTTTGGGGATATAGTGGAAGAATGCAGAGAACAGATTTGGGGGGGCTTAGAAAATAAATATTGACGTAAAGCCAAAAAACAACACCAACAGCTTTAATAAATATTATTTTTTTGAAAGAAAGAAAGAAAGAAAGAAAGAAAGAAAGAAAGAAAGAAAGAAAGAAAGAAAATATGCAGCTACTAAGGGAGAATAAAAAAAACCCATTAAAGGAGGGACGGAAAGTCAAGAAAAACAGTGATAGATAGATAGATACTGGTAGGTAGGTAGATAGATAGATAGATAGATAGATAGATAGATAGATAGATAGATATAGAGATAGATAGATGATAGAGCGATAAAGATAGAGATATAGATAGATGATAGATAGATAGATAGATAGATAGATAGATAGATAGATAGATCAGCGTTTCCCAACCGGTGTGCTGCGGCACAGGAGTGTGCCGCAAGACACCGGCTCCTGAGCCGCGGGAAGACACCGGCTGCTGTGCCGCCCTGGGCCGCTTCCGCTTCCGGGGCGGTCCAGGCGGCTGGCGTCGCCTCGGCTCCGCTTCCCGCTCGCCGACCGCCGCCTTCGCCGGGGCTGCCGGGCGCTTCACCCGCTGCCTCTGCCGCCCCGGTCTTCCGGGTCGGTCCGGGCTTCCCGCGCCGACCGCCGCCTTCGCGAGGCTGCCGGGTGCTTCGCCCGCTGCCTCTGCCGCCCCGGTCGCGGTCGGGGACGGGCGGGAGGTGCCGGTGCCACCGGGCTCGCTCGGGGCCGGGTGGAGGTGCTGCCGGGGGGCTGGGCGCTGGAGGGGGGGCGGGCGCCTGGCCCGCCGATCTCCCGCTCCGTTTTCGCCCGCCTGGGTCCTTCCCCTCCCTCCCGCCTGGGCGCGCGGACACCCCGCCCCCCGGGGCGGGGGGGGCGGGGTGCATGTGGTGGTGGTGTGCCGCGAGATTTTTTTCGTGGGACAGGTGTGCCGTTGCCCCGAGGAGGTTGGGAAACACTGAGATAGATATCGAGATAGATATAGAGATAGATGATAGAGCGATAGAGATAGATTGATTGATAGAAGATAGATATAGATAGATAGATAGATAGATAGATAGATAGATAGAGATAGATAGATAGATAGATAGATAGATAGATAGATATAGATAGATAGACAGACAGACAGACAGATAGATATGACTGGAGTTCTGTGATAATTTGGAAGATTTAACAAAAACCATTATTTTAAAAAAGGGAAAGGCTTCTTCGTAAGCTCGGCTTTTTTGTTCAGTTTTGACAACGCTAAAGAAATCCTAAATGTCCCCTGAACACGAGGCTGACAAAGAGAAGCCTCTTCCCGCCAGGTGAGACGGAGAGGTCTTGTCACGCCAGCCTTGCAGGGCGGGCCCTGGCCTGCCGCCAAGGGGGTCACCCACCTCCATCAGGTTTCCCAGGCATTCCTCGGGGCCGTGCTGGCACTCAAATTCCCACTTGGACGGGCCTTTTTTCTCCTGCGAGAGAGAGAGAGGGAGAGCGTCAGGGAAAACGAGGGTGGGTGGGTGCAGCCTCCCGCTCCCCCCCCCCGCCCAGGGGATCGGGACCCACCTGGGCGTTCCCGTAAGGGACCAGGGTGATTTCCATGGCGTCACCCACCAAAAGCCAGGTGGGGAAGAGCTGGAAGACCAGGAAGGAGCGGCAGGCGGGGCAGAGGCTCTCGTAGTAGAGGCTGACGGAGACGGGGTCGGCTTTCTTCCGGGCGGAGCTCAGCCGGGCGCAGTGCTTCTCTGCCTGTGAAAGGAAAGAGCGGTGAAGCCTCCAGCCGCAGGGGCAGCCTACCTTCAAAAGAACCTAAAAAAAAATAACGCATTTCCGCCGAAACCGGAGCTCTTCCTGTCGGGATGGATGGATAGGCAATTAGAAAAGGCCACGGAACATTATTTCAATACATGATCGCCGCGGGAAGACTTTAAGATGGAAAAACCCGGCAATACCTGCTGAATTATAGAGTTAGGAGCAAGGCCAGATTTAGGATGGACGAGGCCCTCAGCTCCTGAAGGTAATGGGGCGCTTTATTTATCCAGCTGTCCTTTGTCAACAACAACGAATTGTCGCTGTTTTTTGTGTTGAATATATGCTAGATGGTCATTGATGGACCTCATAGGTATCTCAAGCCATTAGCCCATGTGGCCATGCAACCAGTCCATGCAGAATGGAGGCACCCTATATATAAAAGGTAAAGGGACTCCTGACCATTAGGTCCAGTCGTGTCCGACTCTGGGGTTGCGGCGCTCATCTCGCTTTACTGGCCGAGGGAGCCGGCGTACAGCTTCCGGGTCATGTGGCCAGCAGGACTAAGCCGCTTCTGGCGAACCAGAGCAGCGCACGGAAACGTCGTTTACCTTCCCGCCGGAGCGGTACCTATCTATCTACTTGCACTTTGACGTGCTTTCGAACTGCTAGGTGGGCAGGAGCAGGGACCGAGCAACGGGAGCTCACCCCGTCGCAGGGATTCGAACCGCCGACCTTCGGATCAGCAAGCCCTAGGCTCTGTGGTTTAACCCACAGCGCCACCTGGGTCCCTACCCTATATATAGAAAGGAGCAAACTGGTGATATTTGACTTACATCCTAGGAGCCTACACAACACAAAACACTGTTGCTGGATGTAGGTTTTATTTTATTTGTTTTTTTAATCATATATTTGGGGAATGGACATCCAGGTTTTTTTCCTTTAGTGAGGCTCTAAGGTATAGCTTGTTGAGCTTATACGTAAATCCGGCACTGGGTCTGAGAGACGGGGGACGATGCAGAACAATCTCAGCTTGTGTCTTGTTTTATTTGGGATTTGGGGTCGCTTTACTGACGATTTGCCAAGTATTCTATATGATTTATGCTGCTGTTTGTGACGTTCCATTATGTTATATTATGTGGCTGGGGAGACCCGGCCAGATGGGCGGGGTACAAATAAAAAAAAAATTATTATTATTATTATTATTATTATTATTATTATTATTATTATTATTATTATTATTATTATTATTATTATCCATCCATTCCGGGTCGCCTTTCTCTTGGCGGATCGAGATGAGCAGGTGACAGCAAAGGCGGCAAGGTTTTTTTAGCCGGGGCAATCAGAATAAGGTCCACTATTTGACCATTGATTCAAAACCCTAAAATGCGTTTTATACAGTTGACTTTATTTTTATTCTTTTGTATATCGTATTGTTGTTTTATTGCTATAGCCGACGGCTGACGCAAACAGAGATTCTTTATTTATTTCTTTTCTTTTGTAAACCGCTTTGGGATCTGTTTGAACAAAAAGTAGCCTAGGAATAGAACCGATAAAATAAAGAATGACGTCTCCCCAACTGCAACGGCCCCTCGCCCGGCCAGCTTCCTCTTCCGACTTTCGACTTTCGAGAGGGAAGTGAAAACAGCTGGGGGGCGGGGCTTCCGAAATGCGAGGTGGGGCTTTCCGTGGGGAAACACACCCCCCCCCAGAAAATAATAAGATGCTGAGAAAATTGGGGGTGCTGCAAATGCAAAGCTGTGTTGGGCTTGGGTCAACGAGATGTTTTACCTCTGCTATTTAGGCAGTTGGCCCCCTACCTCTCTCCCCCCGACCTGGCCACAGCAATCCATGCGACGGTCACCTCCAGACTAGACTATTGTAACTCGCTCTATGCAGGGCTGCCCTTGAAGCTGATCCAGAAACTCCAGCGGGTGCAGAATGCCGCGGCGAGGCTCCTTACGGGGTCTTTGCCGCGAGATCACATTCATTCAGTGCTTTATCAGCTGCACTGGCTCCCGGTGGAGTACAGGATCAGGTTTAAGGTGCTGGTTTTGACCTTTAAAGCCCTACGCGGCCTAGGGCCCTCGTACTTACTGGACCGTCTCTCCTGGTATGCCCCAGGTAGGACCTTGAGGTCATCAAATAATAACTTTCTGCAGATCCCAGGTCATAAGGAGGTCAGGCTGGCAGCCACCAGGGCCAGGGCTTTTTCGGTTCTGGCCCCGATATGGTGGAATGATCTGCCACAAGAAACGAGGGCCCTGCAAGAGTTGGCACCCTTCTGCAGGGCTTGTAAAACGGAACTGTTTCGACGGAACTTTTGGGTTGGGTGGAGTTTAATGCCTTGTTATGTTATTCTGTTGGTCTGTTGGTGGACTGCTTAAAATGAGGTGACATTTTAAAATGGGAATTTTACATTGTATCTTAATCTGTGTTTTTAATTGATTGTTTATGGTTTGTTGTGGTTTTTATTATTGTTATTATTATTATTATTTCAGGAGCTGTGTTAACCCTGAGCTTTGGTCCATCCATAGCTCAGCACCGCTCCGCACTGGCTGGCAGCCGCTCTCGGGAGCTACCATCGGAGTTTGAACCCAAGACCTTAGGCTCAGACCCTCCCGCATGGCCAGAAAGCTCTCCCTGGGTGCCTTTGGGCCTCGGTCTCTCAGCCGAGCCTACCTCGCAGGGTTGTTGTGAAGAGCGTTTGCAGCGAACCTCCCTCAACCACGGAACCTGTTTCATGGCACGGATTAAGGGATTGGCAGGAGCTGATGAAATATTATTTTAAATCTTCACGTCGGCCACGCTGCCTCTTCAAGCTGCTGGGAGATGGGAGTTCAGTCACATACGCAGGGCCTCAACCTCCAACTCCCTGGAATGTCCCCTTTCATCCCTAGAGATTTTGGGCGGGGGCAAAGTCTAGATCCTTGCTGGTTCCAGGCGGAATTCAATCACATCCCCATCCAAGTCAACTGCAACGAAAGCTAATATTTTTTGGGAAGGGGCGTCTACGGCACAAGAAACCTGCTTGAATAAATTTTGCTTTTTGCTGTAAGGAAAGTTATGAGAAAACGAGCTGGAAATTGACTGGGGTGGCTGTTTGCAGGGGAGGATAGGAAATCTGCCCAGCGCAACATTGCTCTGACCTCTCTGTAAACAGATCAGGATGAATGATGCTCCATAAAGTGGGAGGGACAAAGGGTGGGGGTGCCAACAGTGCCCCTCTGTGGGCACCGCTATGTGCCATGCTGGTCAGTGTGCGGCAGTGCCAGCCGCAGGATTATAACAGCCGTGCTGCTGGATCAGGACCAGCCAGGGGCGGGTGTTGCTAAAATGGCCTGAGCGAGGACAAAATCCGGCACATATTTCTTATTTCCACAATAATAATAATATTTTTTTTATTTGTACCCCGCCCATCTGGCCGGGTCCCCCCCAGCCACTCTGGGCGGCCTCCAACAGATATTAAAATACATTAAAATATCACAGGTTAAAAACCTTTGGGTATAGTTGCTGTTTAAATGGATCTTCTCAATAGGCAGCCATATACGTATTATTATTATTAGCTATTTTTTCCTAGAAAAAGAGGTGCCGGAGCTCACCAAGAACACCTCCCTTGTTCTTTTACAATGCGGGTGGCGCGGTGGTCTAAACCACAGAGCCTAGGGCTTGCCGATCGGAAGGTTGGCGGTTCGAATCCCCGCGACGGGGTGAGCTCCCGTTGCTCGGTCCCAGCTCCTGCCAACCTAGCAGTTTGAAAGCACGGCAAAGTGCAAGTAGATAAATAGGAACCGCTCTGGCGGGAAGGTAAACAGAGCGTTTCAGCGTGCTCTGGTTTCTGTCATGTGCCAGAAGCGGCTCAGTCCTGCTGGCCACATGACCCGGAAAGCCGTCTGCGGATAAACGCCGGCTCCCTCGGCCTGAAAGGGAGAGAAGCGCCGGAACCCCAGAGTCATCTGCGACTGGACTGAACCATCCAGGGGTCCTTTACCTTTTACCTTTTCCTCTTATAATGGCAATGGTGCCCACCTGAGAGGTGCCGGAACTGAGCTCTGGCTGAAAAAAGCCCTGGTGATGATTCTGTGCCCCATTGGCTCCACCGCCAGCACCACCCCAGCCCCCTGTCCTCCCAGTGAGGTGCCCCCCAAGAGGCATAAGCAAGACCCGAAGAGGCATAAGCAAGACCCGAGAGCACGGCCTCCTCCCACTCATCCTCCCCACCACTCTTAAGGTAGACTGCCTCTGTCCACGGCAGGAGTGCCAACTTGCCTTGCGGCCGTGGGTGCCCGTGGCTGCCATGCAAAAATTTGTGAATGCCAGGAAAACTTTGTGTGCACCCAGGGCCCCAGGGAGTTGGCCCCTATAATAATAATAATAATAATAATAATAAACCTTTATTTATATCCCGCCCTTCCCAGCCAAAGCCGGGTTCAGGGCGGCTAACAATCGTCAAACCACATAACCATTGAACAGACAGTTAAAAATACAAATATAAAATACACTTTAAAAACTTAAAAATTTAGAATTTTAAAAGTTGCACTCAAATGAACCCAAAAGCCAGACGGAACAGCTCCGTTTTACAAGCCCTGCGGAAGGGTGCCAACTCTATTTAGGTCTCCATTTAGGAATCATAAGAAGACCCCTGCGGCAGTTGTATGAGGCCAAAAGGGGCGCATCGGAGTCCAGCCTCTTGCCCCCCAGTGGCCAACCAGGTGGTGCCCCCTTGGGAAGAAACCCCCCGCCCAAGCAGGACCCGTGCGCCACAGCAGCCGTTCGGAGTCACCCGTTCCTCCGAGTCTTGGGGGGGGGGGTCGCCATGGTCGCCACTGCTAGCCCCCCTTCGTCTCTCGAAGCCCCCCACCCGCAACGTGGGTGACCACCCCTCTCCGCGCGGCTCCGGATTTGCCAACTCGGCTGCGCGCGCAAAGAATTCGCGCTCTCCACCTTCGCTTTCCCTTTCTTCCTCACCTTGCAAGCCTGCGCGATCTCGCTGGATCCGCACCACTGGTGCGGGGGGTAGTCGCAAGGGGCGCCCCCCAGGGCGACGCCCGCCGTGCCCCCCAGGCAGCAGAAAGTGGCTATGGACAGCAGGAGGACCCAGCCGGGAGCCATGGCGAGGAGAGGTGCCGGGCGGTGCGCAATGGCAAGGCGGAGTGCACACGGCGGGGGCGACTCTTAAAACCCCCCCTTGGCCAGCTCCGCCCTTTCCCTCTTCTTCCTCCTTACAACCCGCTCGCCTTCTTCTGCTGCGGTTGTGTGGGTGTGACTCACGAGGAGGAGGAGGAGGAGCCGGACTCTTGGGAAAGCCCCAGGCCGGGAGATTTAGGGCGAAAAGACCACTGCGCGCGCGCCTGTTTCAAAGCAACAACCAGCAAACGTTTGGGGGTCTTGCAGACGTTGCAGACCTTCCAAGTGTCCCTATTTCTCGGGGGAAATACCGCGTCCATGGAAGACAATCTTACAGGGCTATGAGTGATCGCCAAAGGAAGAAAATGTTTTCCAGGGATTTACAGGAAAAAATACGTCGCCCCCCCCCCAACAAATAAAATACAATTAACCAAACATTTTCCAGTAAGCGACGTCCCTTCCTCCCACCCTTTCATGGTTATTTTTTGCTGCTGCATATTAAAACTATTCTACAGCTTAGAATTCTCAAAGTAACTTTCTGCTGCTGAACTTACTCCCAGCCTACTAGCGTGCTAACATGTTTACAATATCTCTCTTTTTTTAATCTACAAACATTTTGCAATCCTCTTGGTTTCTGATTTGATCCCGGAAAGTCCCGCTTTTCCTTAGCATATCCCTTTCCATCGGAGAAATGTTGGAGGAGGGGATGGGGAGTTCCTAGCTAGAGAGTGGTGGTGGGGGTCCCCCTCCAGGGGTGCCAATAAAATAAGGCCCGCCTCCTCGCACAATCGATGACGTGAGGTGGCATGCGCACGCTATTTGAATGGCAATACGCATCGATGTTTTATTGGAGGGGCGAGGTCCCTAGGAATTGGCTCCTCTGGGAACCCCCTCCCCCAGTGGACTGCCTGGCAAGGAGGCGGGGGTCGCCTCAGGTCCCAGCAAGCATGCAATAATTTAACACGACCCAGATATTTGCCACCTACCAAGGGGAATTGCGCAAGCCCCCAGGCGGAGCCGATATCTGCTGACAAAGCTGTTGAGCAACTCCTTCCTTTTGCGCTTGACAACAAAAGGTTGGACTTTGGAATTGGCAGCTGACTCAAGAGTAACCAGTTTTCGCTTGGGAGTTTGCATGTCACAGCACCAAAAACCCCAGATCCTCAGCTCTTCAAACTGGGCTGGGGTCTGGAAATGGGTGTAGCCAAGGAATATTCCTGAAAAGCGTTGAAAGTACAGTACTCAAATATATCTGAGTACACAACAACTTTGATTTCCTAAAAAAAAAGTTTCTTATAGGAATTCTATGGTCTTATATAATAATAAATGTTCATAAATGTGCAAGGCAAACACACACATCTACAGTAATAAAGTGCAAGTGTCTCTGCGTCCAGTCCCTGTGTCCGTCCCTGTGTCCTACTGTGCATGTGCCCCACAGACACAGGGATTGGAGCGCAGAGACTTCGGCCGGCCGGGCTGTTGAAGCGGCGGGTGCGCGCTCGCGTGGACTTACTTCTAAGCGGCAGCGGCCGTTACAAGTGGCGGCTGAGTTGGCCTGCCGGGGCCTGGCTGGTGCCAGTGCTGCCACCGCCGCCGCGATGCGCCTCCTGCGCTGCCTGCTGAAGGGCCATTCGGCGCTGGCCGGGGCGCCCAAGTACATCGAGCACTTCAGCAAGTTCTCGCCGTCCCCGCTTTCCATGATGTTCTAGCGCCCGTTAATTTAACGGGCTTAAAGTCTACTAGTAAGTATATAAACCACGTGTCTGATATAGTACAGGAGAACAATCCTAAAGCCATTTTGACTCTCTCAAACTGACCTCAAATATTTCTCTGCAAGGAGGAAGGAGATGGGGAAAGCTTTTTCCAGTTGTCTTTGGACTGTAGGGGCTGACACACCTCCCTGTAAATATGGTCCGGCAAGTATCTGTTAAGCTGATATCAATATATGTAAGAGATTCAAGAACTAAGGATTTATCTCAATGGAATGGCCAGGCTACCCAGAAAAGACAAGCAGATAAGGCATTATCAGGGACCTTAGAAGGCATTATCTAATTATACGGCATTATCTAATACCTTAGAAATTATTCCTGTAACAATGCCCCGATTCCTTCCCAATCCTTGGGGTCCTGAACCCAGCAAGGCTTAGCATCATCTCAAGGATTCTGAACCAGCCGGACAAGTTTTCCGATGACCTCAATGTCGTCACCAGCAGGTTGCAGCAGCAGCAACTAAGTGAGGGGGCCCGACGGGCTCATGGGTGGGGCTTTTTCCCTTCCGCCCCCTCACCCAGCTGCTAGGCAGGAAAACAGGAGCCAGGGTGGAGTCGGAGAGACAGACCAAAGCTCTGACTAATGCAGAAGCGAGATTTCCTGGGCTGCTGATGTTGCCAGCATCTCCATCCCAGGCTCAGGTGCGTCTTACCTGTGAAAACGAAACCATGCACCCTAAAGCATGGGGCAGCAACCTTTTTCAGCCGGGGGCCAGTCCACCATCCCTCAGACCTTGTGGGGGGGGCGGACTATATTTTTTGGGGGGGAAATGAACGAATTCCTATGCCCCACAAATAACCCAGAGACGCATTTTAAATAAAAGGACACATTCTACTCACGTAAAAACACGCTGATTCCCGGAACCGGATTGAGAAGGCGATTGGGCCTCATCCGGCCCACGGACCTTAGGTTGCCTAACCACTGGTGCTTCTCCAACTTTTCCCCCTGGGCCACACTTTTGGAATAACAGCTTTCCGTCAAAAAGAAATATTATTACAGTGGTCCCTTGGTTCTCAAACGCCTTGGGACTCTAACAACTTGGAACCCAAACATTGCAAACCCGGATGTAAGTGTTCCGGTTTGCGACCTTTTTTCGGAAGCCGAACGTGCTCCGTTTTGAGTGTTACGCTTCCATTTTGTTAGGCTTCCATTTCGAGTGCCACACTTCTGTTTTGACCGTTACGCTGAGGTCTGTCTGGCTTTGCTATTTATTTTACATTTTTGTGGCTCGTTTTGTTTTTGTGACTCCGTGGAGCCCAGTTCAGCTACTGATTGTGTGACTGCCGTACATTGTTTATCGTTTTCATTTTGTGGATCGATGGTCTCGTTAGATAGTAAAATCCATGTTCAATTGCTCTCTTAGGGGTTGTTTTTAAAAGTCTGGAACGGATTAATCCATCTTGCATTAATCCATTTCTAAGAGAAAGCGCGCCTTGGTTTTGGAATGCTTTGGTTTTGGAACGGATTTCCGGAATGGATTATAATAATAATAATAATTTATTATTTATACCCCGCCCATCTGGCTCGGTTTCCCCAGCCACTCTGGGCGGCTTCCAACAGAGCATTAAAATACAATAATCTCTAAAACATCAAAAGCCTCCCTAAACAGGGCTGCCTCCAGATGTCTTCTAAAGGTCTGGTAATTGTTGTTCTCTTTGACATCTGAAGGGAGGGCATTCCACAGGGCGGGTGCCACTACTGAGAAGGCCCTCTGCCTGGTTCCCTGTAACTTGGCTTCACGCAGTGAGGGAACCGCCAGAAGGCCCTCGGCACTGGACCTCAGTGTCCGGGCTGACCGATGGGGGTGGAGACGCTCCTTCAAGTATACTGGACGGAAGCCATTTAGTTTGAGAAGCAAGGGACCACTGTATTATCAAAATTTGCAGGCTTTCGGCAGTTTGAAAGGAGCACGTTGAGCGAATACCATTGAAATATATTTTCATGTTTATGTTAATGAATTTTAATGTTTGCTGGAAGCCGCCCAGAGTGGCTGGGGAGACCCAGCCAGATGGGCGGGGTGCAAATAATAATTTATTTATTTATTATTATTATTATTATTATTATTATTATTAAATAGCTCTGGGCAACAGATTAAAGGGATATCAAGATGCTCCCCCCAAATTCAGCTGAAAATGCAACTTTGATTTGCTCCCCTCCCTGGTTTGGAGGGGGTTATGGTCTTTCTACCCTGCTTGAAATCCCGGCTGCAGATGGTTCAAAGCTAGCCAGGCTTAACCACCTCCCCAAAAAAAGGGAACTGCCACCCCCTCCTGCCCAGATTAAGACCCACGAGTCTCACTTCTCTTTTCCGGAAAAAACCATCATTCTTTCTCTTCCCCCTTCTCAAGAGATTCTGTTCCTTAAAACGCTGGTTCTAAGAAAATGCAATAAAAATGTCTTGCCTTTATAGAATCCTAGAATACTAGAGTTGGAAGAGACCCCAAGGGCCACCCAGTCCAACCCCCTGCCAAGCAGGAAACACCATCCAAGCATTCCTGACAGGTGGCTGTCAAGCCTCTGCTTAAAGACCTCCAAAGAAGAAGACTCCACCACACTCCTTGGCAGCAAATCCCACTGTCCAACAGCTCTTACTGTCAGGAAGTTCTTCCTAATTTTGAGGTGGAATCTTCTTTCTTGTAGTTTGAATCCATTGCTCCGTGTCCGCTTCTCTGGAGCAGCAGAAAACAACCTTTCTCCCTCCTCTATATGACACCCTTTTATATATTTGAACATGGCTATCCTATCACCCCTTAACCTTTTCTTCTCCAGGCTAAACATACCCAGCTCCCTAAGCCGTTCCTCATAAGGCATCGTTTCCAGGCCTTGGACCATTTGGGTTGCCCTCCTCTGGACACGTTCCAGCTTGTCAGTCTCCTTCTTGAACTGTGGTGCCCAGAACTGGACACAGTCTTCCAGGTGAGGTCTGACCAGAGCGGAATACAGTGGTACTATTCCTTCCCTTGATCTAGATGCTATACTCCTATGGATGCAGCCCAGAATTGAATTGGCTTTTTTAGCTGCTGCATCACACTGTGGACTCATGTCAAGTTTGTGGTCTACCAAGACTCCTAGATCCTTTTCACATGTACTGCTCTCAAGCCAGGTGTCACCCATCCTGTATTGGTGCCTTTCATTTTTTTTGCCCAAGTGTAGTACCCTTTAATTTCCCGCCGGGAAAATTCAGTCAGTTCCAGATCTCCCTTTGGCGATGGATTGAAAGATCACCGGGCCGTCCAGCTGGGAGGGACCCCGAGGGGTCATCCAGCCCGACCCCACCGACGCGGGTGTCGCTGCTGAAGTTCAGAGTCGAGCGCTGGACCGGGACTTGGGTTCAAATCCTCGCGCTCGGCCTGCAAGCACCTTGGGTGTCCCTCCTTCAGCCCAACCTCCCTCCTCGCAGGGTCGCTGTGGGGATTCGACGAGGACCCGGGTTCGAATTCCCGCTTGGGGACAGAGATAAGGGGAGAGCCACGCAAAACGCCTCAAGCTTTTTGCAGGAGAGAAAGTGGCAAAGAAATGTTTTGCGGCGTTTTAAAACCAAGTTCATTTTTTAGTCTACTTAAGCTCTGTCCGTAGAGCAGCGGGAGACTCTTCAACTCAGGGTCACGTGTTCGAGTCCCACTTAGGGCAAAAGGGGGCTGGACTACATGACCGTTGGGTGTCCCTTCCCGCCCTTAATCCTGCAATTCATTACAAAACTAGGTTTCTTCCGTCTCGCCTTCACGCACGAGGAGACTGAGTCAGCCGCGGAGGACGTAAATAACCGCGCCGCGCCAAACAACTCTCCCCAAAGCCACGTTTTGCATGAACATCTTTTATTTTATTTTTAAAGTACCGTACAAAACTTTGCTTTTAAATCATTCTCCCCTCACCCCCCCTTTTTTAATCTATGTATCTTACAGTAACAAATCTCGGACACAAATACACAATGGTTTTCGAGTGGAACTTTCTGGTTTGTTCGAAACTTCGTCGGGGCCAGTAATAATTAAGAAAAGACCCACTTAAAACATCCAAAATCGATGATGGAGAAGGCAGGAAATGGGGATTTGGGGTGTGTCAAAATGTTATATTGCATATCTGTGTATAACCTAGAAAGGGGGAACGGTTGAGATGCACACTTGGGTTATAACTATTTGACTTCCTCCCCCCCTAAAATACCGATTTCCTGCAGCTTAAAGGGATGAACTTTTGCTTGGAAACACTGAAAAGGGGACTAATTCTCCCCAGGAAAAGGTCACCCCGAAAGGAAAAGTTGGAGTCAGATTGCTACTCGCAAGTAAACGCACTTAAAAAGAAAAAAAATCACGGAACAGTTTCAAACTTCCCAGCTACCCAGAACTTCCTGAAATGGCCGAGGATGTTCTGGAACAAATAAAAAATCAGTCTATATTTTAAAAAAAGGGCGATACAAAGGTTGTGGGAACTCGATGGACTTTGCGGCAGAAAACAGAGAAAATAGATTCGATTTATTCAAAGCAGTAAGGGATGTGCAATGGGCAAAACATTGCACAAGAATTAGAAAGTTTGCAAGCTCCGAAAGAAGAAAATTCAATTAACTTTGCAAGCTCTATTTCCCCTGTATTATAACCCATACATTACACAATGCCTTATACCAGTGATGGCTAACCTTGACACGCCAGATGTTTTGGGACTACAACTCCCATCATCCCTGACCACTGGTCCTGTTAGCTAGGGATGATGGGAGTTGTAGTTCCAAAACACCTGGAGTGTCAAGGTTAGCCATC
Organism: Darevskia nairensis; assembly: GCA_034642065.1. Classification (NCBI taxonomy): domain Eukaryota; kingdom Metazoa; phylum Chordata; class Lepidosauria; order Squamata; family Lacertidae; genus Darevskia; species Darevskia nairensis. Next base: position 204,887 of record JAWWNI010001097.1, read on the forward strand.
ACTGCCTTATACGGTCCCCTAGACAAAATCGATTTATTGATTTCGAGAAGTGACCTTCCCCCCCGAGATTTGGAAATGGCAAGACGGTTCGTTTTTAGGCAAAGGTTCGTCCGACTGAGCTGCAACGTTGTCAAAAAGTTATAACCCTAGCTCTCTCTCTCACACACACATTTTGTAGGGTGCAAAAATATGGATTTTAATTTTGGGGGTGTGGTGTGGGAGAGAGCATTTCTTAGGGAGTGGGTAGATCCCAAGGGGTTTCCTGCTAGGAAGACAAAAAGGAACGGGCCCTGGGTTCGAATCGCGGACCCAACAAGGTCTGTTGCACACACAAAACACAACACAAACCATGTTGCACAAGGGGAGGGGAGATTTGTAGTGTTCAAATGGCTCTTTTTTTGGGGGGGGAGAAAAAAAAGGATTGCAAGCCCACCCGCTCCAGGGTTTGGGGCGCAGAGAGCAGGCACACTTGGGGTGTCAAACAGGAACCCCCATTTTAGGAAGGGGAAGAGACTGGCTTGCTCCTGTTACCCCTGTTATCCGCCTCTCTTAGCTTGGCGGTGGGGGGGCAATAAATGGCTTTATGCTCAAAGGAGAGAAAGGGGGTGCTCTGAGGGCGCCCCCAGATTTTTTCCTGGCACAGGAATCAGGGCACAGCTGGGTTTCAGGGAGGTGGGATGCAAAACCTGCGCCCATTTTACAACCGTGGCAAACCGAGGTGGAGACACGGAAGCGAGTGGGGAATTTTTTTTGGGGGGGGGGGATGTGTTAGGATCTAGTTCCCTGCACAGCAGCTGGTAAAATAACTGGCACACCAGAACTGGCTGTTTTCCTCACTCTTTTTTTTTTGCATATTTAAGAAGAAACGGAACAAAACTCTGCATAGGAGACCCAACGCCGTTTGGCTAAGGGGGGGGGGCGAGTGCGGAGGGCTGGGGAGCGGTGTAAAAAATAACAAAGCGACCCCCCCCCCCCCCGCTCCAAAGTGAAAAGAGCCAGTCTGTCTCCACGGGGGACAGCGAGTACCGAGATTTGTCCCTGCCAAAAAACAAGATAAAAAGTAATAATCTGTGCCGTCCTTCACAGATAAGGAGTGTTGTTGTTTTTTTTAGGGGGGGAACTAGAAACGCTTTAGGAAAGTCGCTGCCCGGCCCCCCCCCCCCAGTGTGGAAAGCATTCTTAGCACCAAAAAAAGAAAGAGAAAAATAAGTTGGAAAGGAAACAGCCCCCTGTTGCAAAGGAAAATAATTGAGATATATATATATTTTGGGGGTGGGTAGGGGGCAAAAGAGAGAGGGGCTATAGAGAGGGGAAAGGAGCAGTTTTTTCAGGGAGGGTTTTTTTTTCTTTGGAGGGATGGGACGGGAGGGTGGAGCAGAGATCTGAGACCCCCCCCCCCGGCCGCGGTCTTCATCTGGGGGGCAGCGGGAAAATGGGGTAGGCCAGGGTGACGTTGAGCGAGTCGTTGTGTTGCACGAGGGAGGTGTGCTTGTAGTGTAGGACCAGTTCCTTGAGCGAGGCGTAGAGGTTGTAGGGCTCGGCGAATCCGAACCCGGTGCCCGTCTTGTAGATGACGCAGTGTTTGGTGTCGCCGTCGACCCTGCGGGGCGGGCACAGGAAGGGGGAAAGCGTCAGAGGGGTGGGGGGAGCGGGAGGCACCCTTCGGAAAGGCCGGGGAGAGCTCACGAGGCTCTTAAATTCCGGGGTTGCGGGTCGCGAGCCTCGGGGTTGAGATGGATGACCTTTAGGAGCCCCCAAAAGCAATTCTATGATTCTCTCTCGTACACAGTCCCCACTGGCGGGTTTGTTCTCCTCTCTCCACAATTTGGACCCACCGCAATTTATCTGAGAAGATCCCATAAACCGTCTCCATTCTTTGATGAAAAGTTTGGAGGCGGTTTGGATGGCGGCTAATGGATTGAGGTTGAATCCTGACAAGACAGAAGGACTGTTTTGGGGGACAGGGTGCGAGCGGGTGTGGGGGACTCCCTGGTCCTGAATGGGGTAACTGTGCCCCTGAAGAACCAGGTGCGCAGCCTGGGAGTCATTTTGGACTCACAGCTGTCCATGGAGGCACAGGTCCATTCTGTGTCCAGGACAGCTCCATCTGGTACGCAGGATGAGACCCTCCCTGCCTGCAGACTGTCTCACCAGAGTGGTGCATGCTCTGGTTATCTCCCGCTTGGACTACTGCAATACGCTCTACGTGGGGCTACCTTTGAAGGTGACCCGGAAACTGCAATTAATCCAGAATGCGGCAGCTAGACTGGGGACTGGGAGTGGCCGCTGGGACCACATAACACCGGTCCTGAGAGATCTACATTGGCTCCCAGTACATTTCCGAGCACAATTCAAAGTGTTGGTGCTCACCTTGAAAGCCCTAAACGGCCCAGTATACCTGAAGGAGCATCTCCACCCCCACCGTTCATCCCGGACACCGGGGTCCATCTCCCGAGGGCCTTCTGGCGGTTCCCTCCCTGCGAAAAGCGAGGTTGCAGGGAACAAGGCACAGGGCCTTCTTGGTGGTGGCGCCCGTCCTGTGGAACGCCCTCCCTTCAGATGTCAAGGAAATAAATAGCTATCTGAAATTTAGAAGACATCTGAAGGCAGCCCTGTTTAGGGAAGCTTTTAATGTTTAATGCTTTATTCTGTTTTTAATGTTCTGTCGGGAGCCACCCAGAGTGGCTGGGGAAACCCAGCCAGATGGGCAGGGTATAAATATTAGTATTATTATTATTGTTATTATTATTATCATCATCATCATCTCTGGCATGCCCATAATAAAAGCAGGCACCCCTTTCCCCCTTCCCAAACCGGAAAAGCAATTAAAAACCAAGTGGGTTGGGATGGATGACCCCCCGGTGTCCCGCCCCACGAGACTCACACGACGGAGCAGGCGTAGCACCCTCGCTGGCTGCTCTCCCGGATGAGGAAGGTCCCGTCCCTCTTGCCCGCCAGCATCTCCTCGGCCTGCGTGCGGTTGATCTTGCCCACGTACCAAGTCCGCTCCTCGTGGTGAGGAAGCTCTTCCTCATCCTCCATCATGGAGTAGTGGCTGCGGAAGAAGCGGAAACGTTGCAGGCGTTGGCGCTCGGAGAGAGAGAGACCCCCCTCCTCCCGTTTGCCCCATTGCAGGGTGAGGCCAAGGGGGAGGTCTCCTCCATGCCCAGTTTGCATGCCCCAGTTCTCCCTGCTTGCCGTTCCCCAGTATCCTGCCTCCGACGGGGGACAGCCTAGGCGCCGAAAGCTCCCTAGATCGACGGGATATGATGTCGAGATGGCAAAGACCCACCGGGAGAATTAAGGAACGGAAGGAAGAAGAGATTCTTCTTCCAATGATTGAAATGTTTTGTGGACCGTTTTGGGGAAAAATAATAATAATATCACGGATGCGTTAAGAAAAAGAAGGGGAAATTTACAATGGAACGCCTGTTTTTGTTCTTGTTTGGTTATGATTATTGCTTTGTCAAAATGAAATGAAAGGGGAAGGAAGGAAAGGAAGGAAGGGAGGGAGGAAGGAAGGAGGAAAGGAAGGAAGGAAGGAAGGAAGGAAGGAAGGAAGGAAGGAAGGAAGGAAGGAAGGAAGGAAGGAAGGAAGGAAGGAAGGAAGGAAGGAAGGAAGGAAATGGAAGGAAGGAAGGAAGGAGGAAAGGAAGGAAGGAAGGAAGGAAGGAAGGAAGGAAGGAAGGAAGGAAATGGAAGGAAGGAAGGAAGGAAGGAAGGAAGGAGGAAAGGAAGGAAGGAAGGAAGGAAATGGAAGGAAGGAAGGAAGGAAGGAAGGAAGGAAGGAAGGAGGAAAGGAAGGAAGGAAGGAAGGAAATGGAAGGAAGGAAGGAAGGAAGGAAGGAAGGAAGGAAGGAAGGAAGGGAGGAAGGAGGGAAGGAAGGAAGGAAGGAAGGAAGGAAATGGAAGGAAGGAAGGAAGGAGGAAAGGAAGGAAGGAAGGAAGGAAGGAAGGAAGGAAGGAAGGAAGGAGGAAAGGAAGGAAGGAAGGAAATGGAAGGAAGGAAGGAAGGAAGGAAGGAAGGAAGGAAGGAAGGAAGGAAATGGAAGGAAGGAAGGAAGGAGGAAAGGAAGGAAGGAAGGAAGGAAGGAAGGAAGGAAGGAAGGAAGGAGGAAAGGAAGGAAGGAAGGAAATGGAAGGAAGGAAGGAAGGAAGGAAGGAAGGAAGGGAGGAAGGAGGGAAGGAAGGAAGGAAGGAAGGAGGGAGGGAGGGAGGGAGGGAGGGGAGGAAATGCAAAACTGTGAAGGCTTTGACCCTCTGCAAAACTGAACTGGACAGAGGCAAGGAACGACCTTCTTGTCATTCATAAAGTGTTACCATATATATTGTGAATGATGATGAACGTATTGCGAAAAATTGCAACGAAAAAGTACAAATGGAAATGAAAGGAAAAGTATACTGGCTTGAGAATTGACGTATTTAACGGGTAAAATTTAAGTGATATATCAGCTTTATAAGAGAATGAAACAACGCTGTGGAAGGGCGGATGGGAAGTTCATAAAAAAGATTTGCAAAACCTGGACAGCTGCAAACAAAATAAACTTACTCCTCCGTCTCGTTCTTGATCCCCAGCCACTCGTTGATCTGCTTCTGCCGGGTCCCCTTTTGGGTCAGCCACCTGGGGAGGCGAGAGGGGGGGGGAAATCAGGACCCGCTTGCAGGCTGGCCCAAGCGGGAGAATTCGAACCTGGGTCTGGAGCTCTAACCACTAGGCAACCGGGGTCGCACTCACACCAAGTATTGGTCGCGCAGTTTCCGCAGCTGCAGGAGGTCCGGCTTGAGGCTGTTCATGCGCTTGTCAATCTCCCGGTTCTCGGACGCCTGTTGCTTGAGGTCCTCCTCCAGCTGCATCTTGCTGTCGTGGATCTCGGCCACGCGAGACTTCAGCTTCTCCGAGTTCATCAGGATGCTGCGCCGGGCCGGGTGGGGATAAAGAACAAAAGCTATTTAAAAATCATATACACGTTATCAAAGATGTCGGGGTGGCTTGCAGGCAGGGTGGATAAAAATCAATTTTCAAAAAAATAAAATATTATAATATAAATTGGATTTAAAAAAATTAAATCAGATTTAAAAAAAAAAATTAAACCAGATTAAAAAAAAATTTAAATCAGATTTTTATAAAAAGAATTAAATCAGATTAAAAAAAATTAAATCAGATTGTTTTTTTAAAAAATTAAATCAGATTTTTTAAAAGAAAAATTAAACCAGATTTTTTTTTTTTAAAAAAAATTAAACCAGATTTTTAAAATAAAACGCTGACCGCTGGATCTCCTTGTCGTTCCCCTCCCTCCGGAAGCGCTCAATGTAGTCTCGGCTGCATTTTTCCTGCGTCTGACATTGCTCCTCAAAGATCTTGATGGTCTCATTGAAGGCCTCAATCGCCGTCCGCTTCATCTGCAGCTCCTTGGGGGGGGGGCAGGGTTGGGGGGGGAGAAAGAGAGAGGGCGCGGCGAGAGTCAGACCCCCTTCCCAGCCGCTCAGAGCCTGCAGAAACCCCCCCCCCCGGGACACCTCGCATTCAAGGCAGCCTCCATGAGGACCAGAAACTTGGATTTGTCTAACTGTGCGTCAGGGGCGGGACAGCTGCTTGGAATCCAGAAGGTCCCCTTTGGCATTGTGCATTCAAGGGAGCCTCCATGAGGACCAGACACTTGGATTTGTCATCAGGGACAACGCCTCGCAAATTCACAAGGAAGGGCTGTGGGTCAGGGGCGGGACAGCTGCTTGGAATCCAGAAGGTCCCCAACAGTATCTCAAATTAGGGCCGGGAACGCCCTCGGCCTGAAAACCTGTAGCTGCCGGCCAGTGTCGACAAAACGGAGCTCGGTAAGTCTGAACCATGTACAGTTTTCTAGCTTCCTACTCGCCCGAGACCTTGAGGACTAGCAGCTTGAGTGGGGAACGGCAGGTTTCCCAAGCAGGGCTGGGAATACTGCCAAGACGGGAACCCTGAGCGGCGGCTGCCGGCCCATGTAGGCATTACCAAGGGCGCAAGGCAGCTTCTGGCAGGCTCCTAGCGTTCACGTTGAGGACTAGAAACTTAAGGTTAAGAGCAACCACAAGTGAGGCTGCCAGCCAGAGGCAGCTGCCAGCCCGTGTAGGCAACACCAAGGGCGCAAAGCTCCTATTAAGCAGAGTTCATAACACTGAGGACCAGAAACTTAAGGTGAAGAGCAAGGAAGCTTTGCGGCAGTGGGTCCTGGGGGGCGAAACTCGGGTCTGGCACGGCACCGCCAAGTGAGGCTGCCTGCCAGAGACCAGCTGGCTCACCTGGGAGGTGCGGGTGTATTCCTCGTAGAGCAGGTCATACTCCCGGCTCTTGTCCTGGTACTGCTGGTGGTAGACTTTCAGCTGCTCCCCGACGGCCTCCACACTGTCCTCCTTCACCACTTGGTCCTGCCAAGAAGAATCGGGACATTGTGGGACCCCCAGAGGTCATCCATCCCAACCCGCCGCGGCGCAGGAAGCCCGGATCAAGAAACCGATGCCGGTGATGCTCCAAACTCCGCTCGGGAACCTCTAGTGAAGGGGGCGGGTGTGCCGCCTTCGTGCCGACAGCCGGGAATCAATCAATCGTGATGCCCTCGCACTCGGATCCCGCTCGTGGCTTTTCCCGGTTGGGGCAGCTTTCTGGCCCCTGCGGAAAGAGGACGCTGGGCCAAGTTTTTATTTTATTGTTACAGTGCAACCTCTGGGCACAGGGCAGTATATAAATTCAATCAACAACAATGGAACCTCCAGCTGCAGGGGAAGTCTACCTGGATTCCTCGTTTTTTGCTGGGAACTGGCCCGGACCCCCCACCCTGGACCCCCACCTCACCTGCTGGTACTTGGAGATGGGGTAGAGGAGCCGGGTGTCCAGCTTGGCGTTGTACTGGGCCAGGGACTCGTGCCGGTAGTGGTTGATGAGCTCTACCACCGAGCCGAAGGTCAGCGGCTCCGAAAACCCGTACTTCCCTTCCCGGTGGAAGATCTTGATGAGCTTGTTGTTCCCTCCTTTTCTGCGAGGAGGAGGAGGCGGCGGTCAGATTTTGGGCAGAGCACGACAGAGCAAATACGACAGAGCACGATTCGCACCCGGGACGCGTGTAATAGAGAATAGAATTTAATCGGGCGACGGGACACTTTCAAGTCAGAAGGGTTTCCTTCCATTTCCTTCCTCCCTCCCTCCCTCCCTTTCCTCCTTCCTTTCCTTCCTTCCTTCCTCCCTCCCTCCCTTTCCTCCCTCCCTCCCTCCCTTCCTTCCTTCCTTCCTCCCTCCCTCCCTTTCCTTCCTCCCTCCCTCCCTCCCTCCCTTTCCTCCTTCCTTCCTTCCTTCCTTCCTTCCATCCTCCCTCCCTCCCTCCCTCCCTCCCTTTCCTCCTTCCTTCCTTCCTTCCTTCCATCCTCCCTCCCTCCCTCCCTTCCTCCCTCCCTCCCTCCCTTCCATCCTTTTTCTTTCTTTCCTTCCTTTTAAATATATTTTTATTAAAGTATTCTTAGTTTACAAAAATACGTGCATTGTCTCTTTTTTCAAGCGGCGTTTCCTACAGGTCCGTTTCCTTCCTGACAGACAAACGACCATAAACAATATAAAAATGTGATTCCATAGCATTTTATCTTGTCTTTTAAATTCTGTAATTGTCCGGGGAGTTTTTTTGGCCAAAGCTGTCGAGCTTTTTTGATTTTTTTTTATTGTGCAAATAAGTCTCAAAAAGAAGATACGGAAAACCTTTAAATTTTATTTAAACGTTTTGCAAAGGGGTGTGTGTGCAAAGGCAGGATTCGCAACCCCCCCCCCCCGCACGGTTTCCAACATTCAGAAATCTGCTTGCCTTGTTCCCCTCCATCAATTCGCCAGATCCTCTTTGGAAGCCAAATTAGCGGCCGTCATGTGGCAGGGAGTTCCGCAGGTTAACGATGCCCTCTTTTTTTTCTTTTACAAAAACTGGAGGGCAGTTTTTGCCCAAAAAACTGGGGGGGCGGGCTGGACTCACCTGAGCGTCAGCGTGTATTCGCCCTGGATCTTGCTGGATGCGTCCCGGACCAGGAAAGTCCCGTCGGGGGTGTCCCTGAGCTTCTCGTTCACTTCCTCCCTGGGGGAGACGGGGGGGTTACTTTTTTTTTACTGCTGCTTATTTATTTGCTTTCATATCTCCCCCTCCCCGACTCATACAATACAATAAAACACAATAATAAAATAAAATACAATACCATAAAATACAATAATACGGCCCCCCCCCCCGTTACCTGGAAATGTCGCCCCAATACCACTCGGCGTCCTGGAGGGTCGTTCCGTTCCCGTTGGCCAGGGGGGCTGCGGCCGCCGGCTTCGCTTTGGGGGGCTTGGGGGGCAGGGCTAGAAAGAGAAAGTGGGGATCGTGGAGGGGGGGCGGTTTTAAGAGAAGCCTGGGGCTGGCAGCCCCCCCTCTGCCCTCTAGCACCCCCCCCCCACACACACTGACCCATTTCTCTCCCCCCCCCCAGCTCTAAGGCAGCAAAGAATTAAAAACAAATAAACAAAAGTAAATAAAATAAAAAAATAAAAAGTAACGTGTGTGTGTCCCCCCACCCCGATGGTCATTTCATCCCCCCCCCGGCTCTAAGGCAGAAAAGAGTAAAATAAAATAAAAGTTAAAAAGAAAGAAAGAAAAGTAGATAAAAAAAGAAAAGCAGGTAAAAAGTACATAAAAGTTAATAAAATAAATAAAACTACAAAGTCTCGTCTCTCCCCCCCCCCGCCCTCTAGCCCCCACTGACCGTTTCCTATTTCCTTCGCCCTCCTCATCTGGCTCTAAGGCAGCAAAGAGTTAATTCAATCAATCAATATAAAATAAAACAAACAAAACCAAAGTAAATAAAAAATAAAAATAAAATAAAAGCAAAGTAAAATTGTCTTTATTCTACTTTACTTTTATTTTTTATTTACTTTGGTTTTGTCTGCTGTTTATTCCCGTGGAGGAAACTCCCCGTCACTTGAAGGGGGTTGGGATAGATGACCGCTGAGGGTCCCTTTCCGACTCGGCGGATCTATGGAAAGGCGGGTCGCCGCCCCCCATTCTGGTCCTGCCCATGCAGCCCCCCGCTTTCTATGCCCAGGCCCCCAGGATCCGAACCCGCCCCCCGACGGCGCCACTCGCACCCAGGTCCCGATCCCTACCTGGCGGGGGCATCTCGGCTTCGGGGTCTTTCGCCTCCAGGAGCAGCTCCAGGAAAAGGGCAGAGAAATCCGGGGTCCCCTCGGCGCTGGGGGGCAGAAAAGACCCCTGGGTTACCCCCTTAACAATCCACACACATGCCATGATTAACTGAAGCCAGAGAGAGATTCAGTTATCAATATTATTATTATTATTATTATTATTTAACGGGACTGCGGGCATCAGCTGTGGCTCGACTCTGTTTCCATTTGCCAAATCCCTGGAGGTCTTGATTATCATTATCTGCTAAAAAAATCAGTAATCTGTAATCTATGATTCCAAAAACGAAACCTCCATGTGCTAGCAAATCTTAAAGAGGATGCCAGCAAGCCGGAGCCTTTCTGTAAAAGAAGGAGAATATTTAAAAAATCAAGTCTTACTGACTGGTGATTTAAACCGAGTCTTACTGACTAGTAATATAATAATAAATAATCAATTTTTTAATTCATGCCTGGCCCTCCCCGGCCGGGGCGGCTAACACCAAATATGAATTACAATAAAACAAAACAAAAACAGTTAATTAAAATACGGCTCAATTTGAGTTAAATCAAATCCACCCTGTTACTACTACTACTAGTCATTATTATTATTAATGATATTAATATTAATAATAAAGCGCCCTCTATCTGGAGATCTCAGGGTGGAATAGAATAGAAGGAAAGAATTTGATTTAAATTGAATCCGCCCTGTTACTACTACTACTGTTATTATTATTATTATTATATATATATAATATAATATATAAATAATAATAATAATAATAATAATAATAATATAGCACTGTCTACCTGGAGGTCTCAGGGTGGAATAAAATAGAAGGAAACAGGTGAAAAGAGAAGGGATCCCAGGTGTTCTGGGGCTGACCCACCTGGCGGCTGGCGGCCCCCGCAGGATCAGGCCCCCAAAGACCTCCCCCAGGGCCCGGGGCCCCAGCCCGTTGCTCTCGGCTTGCTCCGCCACCTTGGCCCAGTGGCGCAGGAGGAACTGTAGCGTCAGGAGGTGCGCCAGGGGCATCGCCGGCGGCGCCAGGAGAGACAGGAGATGCTGCCGGCCCGAGTCCGGCTGCGAGGGGTCTGCGAAAAAGGGAAGGAGGGGGTTAATTTCCCAAAATAAAGAGGAGGAAAAGGTTCGGGGGACCCCCAAAGTCCTGGGCACCAAGCGTGTCCCAGGGGAACTGAAGCACTCTGCACGTGCTCAGGGGTACTACAGTGGTACCTTGGTTATCAAACTTATCGTATTAGATACTTTATTATTTTACGGCCAGACGCCCATAATATAAAACCATATGCAAAACAGTGTACATCTACACTGGATACAACAGAGTAAAATAGAACAAGGCAAAAAATATATAAATAAGCTAAAATAATTCAATACACATATACAATTGTGATTTATGTAAATTCCTTAATTAAAATAGATGCGACAGTACATTTTAATTCAGGAGATCTCCACTATAAATCAGGTAATAGGGTGAGATAAAGTAAACCGTATTAGATAGTAAAATTCATGTTAAATAGCTGTTTTGAAGTCTGGAACGGATTAATCCGTTTTGCGTGACTTTCTACGGGAAAGTGCGCCTTGGTTTTGGAACGCTCTGGTTTTGGGACAGAATTTCCGGAACGGATTACCGTATTTTTCCATCTAGAAGATGCCCCCTATTTTGGGGGGAACCGATTAAGTTTGGGAACGAAGGTACCACTGTATACACACACAACCCCTAAAATGTTTGAGAAATGAAAAATGAGGCTCTGCCGCCCGTCTCACCCTGGAGGATGCGCAGGATTTCGCACCCGAGGCCGGGCGGGACCACTGGGGTGGGCAGGTCCTGCAGGTACCCCTTGAGAGCTTCTCCCAGAGACGGGACGTCAAAGGCATCCAGGTCGCCAGACGCAGCCCAGTCTGGCGGGAGAAAAAAAGGTTAGGCACAAAGAGGGGCTCTATTTTGGTTGCCCCCCAACCCAATTCATCATTTGTAGAGCAAATGGGGAGAGCCCTGGGCTGCCAAATGTCCGGGTTTCCCCGGGATTTTCGCAAACCGGCAACCCATTTTGGAGCTTTTTGCAAAAACGTTGGCCCCAAAATAAGGTTTCCCCAGGGCATGTTGTGTGATTTTTATTAAGTTCCCTATTTCACAATTTAAAATATCCGTCGAACAACCTTAAAACGGCTTCCCTCCTTCTCTTCCCGCGGTTCGTTTCGCGTCACGTAAATCCCTGCGCGTTTGACATAAACTGAAACCGTTCGTTGCATTCCGCAAAACTCGTTCACGCCGTTGAATTTATCTCAATGCTGCCGACGTTCCCAATTTAAACCGGCCTTTGCTCGCACCATGAGGTCTAGAAACTTGGGCTTGCCGTTGCAGAATGCAATGGACAAGCCGGGAATCGCCTCGGTTGCAAACGCCGCAAAACGCCCTCCTTCCTTGGCGAGAAGAGGGGTGTTTTCAGCGGAGGAACCCCTCTAAAATGCAATTGCACCCCCCAAAAAAAGACCAATAGTTTCCAACGCTTTTTAAACCGGCCTTTGCTCGCACCATGAGGTCTAGAAACTTGGGCTTAGCCGTTGCAGAATGCTACTACTACTACTTTCCTTTATTCGACCGATAGTCAGAGAAACATCCTATATAATAAACTTGCTGTGTCCCTGCGTCTGTTCTGTGTGTCACGGAAGTGCGCTACTGCGCATGTCCGGGACCCACACGGATGCAGGGATTGGAGCGGGCGGAGAGGGGGGCGTGTCCGCGAGGCAGCGGCGGCGCACGTGTGTTCTCAGTTGCGCCAGCGCCGCTGCCTCGCACGGACGCAGAGGCAGAGCCCATTCCCCGCGGCTCGCCGCCGCTACCGCCACCGCTGCAGCCGCTGCCGGGGAAAAAGAAGAAGGGGGAGGGAGCCCCTCTCCACCCCCCAGCGGCCGCTGTTCTGCCTCCTCCTGCCTCCTCCTCCTCTAGCACCCGTTATTTAATGGGCTAACTTCAACTAGTTTCTCAATAAAAACATCAAAAAGATACACAAATAAAGACAAAACAAAACAAAACACGGGCAGCATTATTAACATTATACAGGTAAACCCACATCGAGGCATTTGATTTTACGCTTCCGACACTTAAGTGCCAGGAAGAGGAATTTAGCCACCGATAAGGCTATTTTCCCAGAGGGCTTGTTCAGCAGATATGCAACCTGCCTTTCTCTTGACCGAAAACTAAGATGGGATAAATAGGGGGCTATGAGATATTGCCTTAGCTCAGCATAAAAGGGGCAACTCAGTAGGATATGTTCCGTAGACTCCACCTCTCCTAAATCACAATGGCACGTTCTCTGACTATATGGGACTCCTCTGAATCTTCCCCTCAATACCGCCAAGTCAAGAACATTCAGCCTGGCCGCAGTGAGAAGTCTACGATATTCCAGATATTTGATATCCGCAAGATAGCGGGCTGGTACGGCCTGGTACACCTGCTCCCCCAGAAACATCCCAGGTTTCACGTGGGCTATGTCTTCTTGTCTGGCGATGTCCCCCAGTCTCTGAGCGATCACCACTTTGGCCTGGCTATATGTCATAGACTCTATATAAAGGGAGGACAGTCCGCACTTCTGCACTTCCTCTAACACCTCCCCTTCCCATGGTGATTTGAAATTGTCCTTCAGTATCAGGGGAGCCAAACCCACCGGTCTGAAGCATAGTTTAAGCCATAGCCATAATTTCGCCTTCAGGGCCACATACCTAAAGGCTTGGCAGCCGGTCTCCAATCTCATGACCGCACCCGCAACAGAAGGGGGGATCCTGAGGACGGCCCTGAGAAATTGCGATTGAATCGATTCCAATCTGATAAAATCCCTGCGTGAACCCACGGCGATGCCCACCAGTAGTAGTGGGAGGACCTTCGCCTGGAAGAGTCTCAAGGCCACTTCCACTGTCTGTGCCTGTTTTTTGGCATGTTGTTGTTCAGTCTTTCAGTCGTGTCCGCCTCTTCGTGACCCCCTGGACCAGAGCATGCCAGGCCCTCCTGTCTTCCACTGCCTCCTGCAGTTTGGCCAAACTCATGTTAGTAGCTTCGAGAACACTGTCCAACCATCTCATCCTCTGTCGTCCCCTTCTCCTTGTGCCCTCCCTCTTTCCCAACATCAGGGTCTTTTCCAGGAAGTCTTCTCTTCTCATGAGGTGGCCAAAGTCTTGGAGCCTCAGCTTCAGGATCTGTCCTTCCAGTGAGCACTCAGGGCTGATTTCCTTCAGAATGGAGAGGTTTGATCTTCTTGCAGTCCATGGGACTCTCCAGAGTCTCCTCCACCACCAGAATTCAAAAGCATCAATTCTTCAGCGATTAGCCTTCTTTATGGTCCAGCTCTCACTTCCATACATCACTACTGGGGAAACCAGAGCTTGAACTATACGGACCTTTGTTGGCAAGGTGATGTCTCTGCTTTTTAAGATGCTGTCTAGGTTTGTCATTGCTTTTCTCCCAAGAAGCAGGCGTCTTCTAATTTCGTGACTGCTGTCACCATCTGCAGTGATCATGGAACCCAAGAAAGTGAAATCTCTCCCTTTTTTTGGCATAAAGGGACCTAATCAGCAAGGCTGCTTTAGATGCATTTGCAGAATGCAATGTATAAGGCGGGAATTTCCTCGGTTGCAAACACCTCCTTCCTTGGCGAGATGGGGGGGCGTTTTCAGGGGAGGAAATCAAATATTTGTGGGTTTTTTTTGCATGCCAAAGCCCTCCCCCCAAAGACGCCCCTCTAAAATGCAATTATTGCACCCCCCGTCCATCACTCACCAGCTCCCAGCCTGAGCTCTGCGCAGGACGTCCGGTAGAGAGCTTTGCTGTCCAGCCCTGCGGGGAAAACATGCAGCCGGTCGACATGGGGGTCTCGAGGGGCGTGAGACCCCCTTCTGGGTAATTATTACTAAGACGCCTGAAGGCAGCCTTGTTTAGGGAAGCTCTTAACATTTGATGAATTATTGTATTTTAATATTTTGCTGGAAGCCGCTCAGATGGGCGGGGTATAAATAAATTAAATTATTATTATTATTATTATTTATTGGCATCCTGCCTTTTTCCCAGACCACCTTTGAAACTCCGCAGGTGAAATGTGTGTGTGTTTTTTTTTAATAAAGGGGCTAAAATCGTAAGGAAAGGGAATGGAATGAGACGCTCCCCAAATTCACTAAAAGCCTTTTCATGAGGACTAGCGCCCCGCCGGAAAACGCTCAAACAGGCAGAGAACAAGGAGCTTCGGCAAAGGGAACCCCCAAAACCCGCCTCCCCGGACACCAGCTGACCCCCCCCAATACACCCTCCAGCCCCCACATTTTGCTCACCTTTCTTCTCAATGGCGTCCACCAGCCTGCACAGCAGGGGCGGCGCGACTTCGGGGGGAGCAAACTGCTCAGAGAGTTCAGGGAGAGCCAACCCTGGGGGAATAGAAATGGCGGGGGGGGGGAGCAGAGTCAGGCAAAGGGAATTTGGGGGTTTAGGGGGTGGGGAGAGAGAGAGAGAGAGAACCCTCGAATTGGATGGGACCCCCAGCGGTCATCTAGACCAACCCCTCCCACCCGCAATGCGGGAAATCTCAACGAAAGTCAGCCGCCCCCCCCCCCTTTTTGGGGACAGCGGTCTCCTCTCCAAAGGGGTATCGCCCTTGAACCCCCCCCCCCTTTGTCCCCACGCAATTCTACACGGGACAACAGAGATGGTTTGGGACATGAAAGTCGCTCCGGATTCCTCCGAGGGTTCGGTTTATTGCGGAAAAAAATACAAAAACATGAAAATGTAAAATATTATGTGTATCGTGCGTAAAATATTAAATGTAAACATATAAAAATGTCTATAAATATTATATATATATATATATATATATATATATATATATATATATATATATATATATATATGTTGAAAAACCAATTGAAAAACCAAATAAACAAATTATTTTTAAAAAAATAAATAATATATGCAGTACCTATAGATTAAATAGGGATTTTTAATTGCCTGTTCTGAAAAAGAATACCATTTTTGCCCCCTTTCTTCCCCTCCTCTTTTCACGTTCTCGCTTTCCATTTCTACCCTGCGACGTTTAAAGGAACTGATAATAATTAAAACGTCAAAAACATTGCCCCCACAGGGCGGCGACTGGTACACAACTCAGTGCTGCCTACACGGGCCGGCAGCAGCTGCTCTCTGGGGCTGCCGCCAGCCCTAAACAGAGAGGCTGCCCATGGGGATGGAGCCTGGGAGACGTTCTGCCCCCCAAGCGGGCATCCCGACCCTTCCCCTCCCGGCCGCTCGCCGCGCTCGTCATCCCCGCACGTCACCCGCTTCCTCTTGGACGAGTGCCAGCCCTAAACGGAGTGGCTGCCTGCGGGGATGGAGCCCAGGAGACATTCTGCCCCCCTCCAAGCCGGAAATCCCGCCCCTTCCCCTCCTGGCCACTCGCCGCGCTCGTCATCGCCGCACCTCACCTGTTTCCTCTTGGACGTGCGACGCCGGGGCGGCCGGCAGGGGCCTGATCCCCCGGGGCCGGTGGGGCGGCAGGGCGATCTTGACCGGCCCCACGTACTCCACGTAGGTCCCCGGGAAGTCGCCCTTCTGCTTGGTCCTCTCGTTGACCCCCAGGATCCAGCCAATCTGGTGGGGGGTCTGCTCATCGCCCTCCTTGAACCCCAGCGCCTGCAGCGCCCCCTTGCTGACCACCAGGGTGTCCCCGGGGAGCAGATCGATGTCGGCCTCCCGCTCCTTGCGGTACGGGTACAAGGCGCGGTACTGGAAGCCGTCGGCGCTGCCCATGCTTCCCGCAGGAGGAGCAAGCGGAGGAAAGCGCGCCGCGGAGGGATGAGGAAAAGCTCCCCTCTCCCTCGCCGCTACGCTCTCGGGGGGCTCCGCATGGGGCGGAAGGGGGGGGTTCGGGGGCGGCAAAGCGAGGAGGCGCCGGGAGGCGGAGTGCCAGGCCACCCCCTTAAGTACAGCCGCGCTCCCGCAACTTGAACCCGCGACTCAGCCAGACGATGGAGCAGAGGGAGGGAGCGACCAGCATAATCCGGGGAGGCGGGGGAGGCGGTGAGAAAGCAGCGGCCAATCGGGGTTTTTCCTGGGGGCAGGCGTTTCCGATGCGCAGGATGGGGACCCTGGAAAAGCAGAGGGGGAAAAGGAGAGAGATGATGATAATAATAATAATAATATTAGAAATAACATTAATAATAAAAAATTATTATTTACATCCCACGCATCTAGCTGGGTTCCCCTTTCCAGGGAAATGTCTGCCCCGCAAGCCAGCAGTAGTCAATGCCAAGGCCTGGAAATTAATAATAATAATAATAATAATAATAATAATAATAAGCAGGTAAAATCCATTGGGCCATCGATACGGGTCATAATATAGACACGGAAGCATGGGAACGATTGTGGAATAGGGATATGAAATGTACAGAGACAATTCCGGCCAAAAGCTAGGAATCCGGGTAGACTGCCCCTGCAGCTGGAGGTTCCATCATCACCAATATTATTATTATTAATTGAATTTATATACTGCCCTATCCCTGGGGTGGGTCTCAGAATAAAAAACAAGATATAAAACCACAACAAAAGGCTCTCTGGCTCCTCCTTCCCCCCCACCCTAAAACCCTGGCCCCGATCCAGGAGCAGCGGCACCCCTGGGTGGGCGCGATTCCTGCCTCCTCTCCCAAGCTGCCCCCCCTGCTCCCCCCCCAGATTATGCTTACTTTAAAAATTGAGATTTAAGGCTCTCTCCCGCCCCCCATCCTTTCCCGTCTTTGGTTGAGGGGGGCGGGCCAGGATCCTGGCTCTTTCCCCAGAGAAAGGCAGATGTGCCTGGAGGCAAAGGTCAGGTTTGGGGGCCCGGGGAGGGGGGGTCTGGAGAGGTTCGGGGAGGCAGGCAGGGGAGCGACAGAGACGGGAAAGGAAATTCCTTCCGGGTGCGAGATTACGAGGAGGAGGAGCGAGAGGAAAGGGCGCTGGGATCGGGAACAAAGAGGGAGGGAAGAGAGGAGATGAAAGGCTGGGAGGGGGTTCCTCGGGTCATCCAAACTGACCCCGCTGCAATGCCTGTCGCTGAGGACTAGGACCTTGAAAGCGCACTAACAAAGCAGAATTTTCAAATGAATTTCCGTTCCGTTTTAAATAACTTTCTATGTTTAGGGAAGCTTTGACGAATTATTGTGTTTAAATATTTTGCCGGAAGCCGCCCAGAGTGGCTGGGGAAACCTAGCCGGATGGAGGGAGTATAAATAATAAATTATTATTATTATTATTATTATTACGTCTTCGTTTCTTGATTTAACCCTTTCACGTCGTTTTGTACGATTCCTGGCATTTTATGCAACACCCCTGTTTTTATCAATTATAGATGGGCGACTGTTTACTGCAATAAGCGCCAACTGTCTAATTAATTACTTGCTGGTGTCTAATTTTAGCTATTGGATTCTAATGCATGATCGCATATTGCTTTATTAGGTACTAGTTGAATTCAGCCCGTTGATAACGGGCTCTAGCGGGGGCGAGCGGGACCCGAGGCACGGAGGCGGCCAGCGGCGGCGGCCGGGACGAGGAGGTTGCGGGGCGGCGTCCTCGTCCTCCTCGCCGCCGCTGCCTCCAGGCCGGGCCGGCCGTCCTCCTCCTCCTCCTCCTCGGGGCTCCTCCGTCGAGGTGGCAGCGGCGGCGGCCCGGCAATGGCGGCGGCGCAGTTTCGCCCGGCCGGAAGTGTCTCTGTATCGTCCCGCCCCCCTCTCCGCCCCCTCCAATCCCTGCGTCCCCGTGTGACATGCGCAGAACGCACTTCCGTGACACACGGAAAAGCAGGGACATAGGCTCTTTATTATATAGGATAAGTTGTTTATTTTAAAGTCGTCGTGACATATATATATACGGTATATAGGAGCCGATTGTTACTATTAACGCTTGATGTTTCGCTGTTAATTTCTTGTGGGTTGGACGGGCAGGGTATATATAATAATAATAATAATAATAATAATAATAATAATAATGTAGCCATCCAGATGTGAAAGGGGAAGGATCCGGGCCCCGAGTTCAGGTTCCTGGCGCCGTCCCCAAGCAGAATAGCCTTCCCCTGCTATCCACACCAACTCTAAGGTAGACTCACTCTGTCCATGGAGGCTCCACATGGGAACCCTAATAAATCGACAAAGAGCCCAACGGCGGTTGGATCGGGCCCATGGTCAACAGCACCCCAAGGAAGGAAACCAAAAAGGGCCTATCGTCTCCTGCCGGGGGCTCACAAGGAAAGCTTTTATTTCGTTTATAAACATAAAAATATAAAAATACACACACACATATACATACATACATGTGGTCTGTTATGCCTAATAAAGGATATTGTATTGTATACATACTTATACACATATACACACAAACTGTGTATATATCCTCACGCTATATGTCATTTTTGCAACTTTAAAAATAAAGCTCGATACATTTTTATTTTTTATTTAAAAAAGAAATTAAAACAAGAGAAATTTCCTCCTCCTTTCCCCTGGGGAGGAAAAATCTTGAGAATGCAAAGGGAAATTGTGATGAAGAGGGGTTTGGAGGGAGGAAATCCAGTGGGCCACAGAGCCCCCCACCCCCCAAAAAAGGAAAAGGGGTGCATGGATACAGAATAGGCTGCAAGTGACAGATTCCCCACACCCCCCTCTGGAAAACATTTGCTACAAAACTTGCAAGCGCCCCGATTCTTATTGCTGATAATTATACTTAGCAGTAAGAAAAGCTCAAGATGCGTTTTTTTTTGGGGGGGGGGGAGGAATGCACTAAAGAGGGACACTCCCTTAAAAAAAATTAGAAATATCCACATGGGATGAGACTTGCAAGAAATTATATATATGCGGCAATATTCCTGGCTGCAAACACCCCCCCCCCAAAAAAAATGGGCCTTCGTTTTTTTAACACACACAACCCCCCAAAAAAAATGCAAATGGGAAGGAGTTATATCCAAATTCTATATATGCAGCAGCCTTTTATTAAACCCCCCAAAAAGAAATGAGTGGCTGCTGCTTACGTCTCGCCCCCCCGAACCCTTAAAACGCTTCATTTTTAAACTACCCCCCCGAAAAAAAAGAAGCAATAGTTGTGCAAAATGCAAGCAAGGGTTTGCAGCGATTGCAATTAAAATATTTTTAAAAACCGCGTCTCCCCAGCCCTAATAATTTTGCATGTCACAAATCCTGCCCCCACCCCCCTAAAAAAATAAAATTGCAATGCTATTCTGGGTTGGGAGGGGGTGCAATGGGGCTGAGCTCTGGGGAGGGGGTGCAATGCAATGCAATATGTCCCCCCCACCCCACCCCAAAATAAAGCACCCACTTGGGGGGCACCCGGCCTGAACCCACCTCTCGCCCGCGGAGCGATCCAGTCCTGCCCAGCGCTGCTGCGGCCAGCTTCTCTCGGCGGAAAGCCCCGGGAGAGGCGGAAATTGCCGAGCGGTGGCGGAAAGGCACGAGCAGTTCCGAGCGGAGCCGAAGGGGCTCGGAGGCAAAGAGGGAGGGCGCTTTGGTGGGCAAGGCGACACGGCTGGGTTCTTTTCGGCCTGGTCTATATATTATTTTTTAAAAATGAATTCATTGCTTTTTTCGGGGGGGGGGGCCCATTTACTGTATTTACTTTCCCCGATTTGAACTATAAAATGGTGATTTTTCTCGAGTCAAAAGTTTTTTGTTTTGCTTTTTAAAAAAGCTCTGATAATAGTTATTATTGATTGCTATTCATTTTATTTATACCCTTTATAATTATTACTGCAATGCAGGAAAGATCTGTTGATTTATTCATTTCCTTCGTTCTTCCTTTTATATCCTGCTTTTCCTCCAAGATCAAAGCAGCACAAACACATTGGGGGAACTCAGTTCTCAGAGAGAGTGGCAGCCTTTGCAATGTGGGCCAAATTAATCTTAAAAAAGCAATAAAAATATGCAAATTTAGGAAGTACCGGTACGGTAAATCACAATACAAATTTAATAAGGAACATATGGGACGTGGAAAGAGTGTTCACATACAACCGGAATTCATGCTGCTTTGCTTTAGCTCTTTTCCTCTCTCTGTACGAAGAAGCCCGAACGCCGGGCGGAAGTGACGCGCGCGGCGGGTTCCGGAAAGAGACAAGAGCGCCGGAGCCGGGAACGAAGAAACCGCAGAAGAGCGCTCTGGTTCCCTCGGGCGACGGAAAGAGCCGAGCGTTGCCGACAAGCTACGGAACTGGCCGAAGCCTCAAAGCGAGTCCGTCCGGGAAAGGCCGAGCGCTTGCCGTGACGTCATCGAATGCCCACGCCCCCAGAAAAAAGTTTTGGGTTTATTTGAAGAAGCCATTTGCTGATAGATATGAAATAATGTCTGCATACTTATCTAATTTTTATCTAATATAAAATTATATATAAAGCGAATATAATTTTTATATACTTTATACGTATGAAATAGTGAATATATATGTGAATGAAATATGTGTCTTACAATGTTTTATATGTGCACTGTTTATATACGATTTTTGTTTTGTTTCATATATATATAAAATGAATACAAAAAAACCCCCGAATTCCTCTCTCTTTATAAGAAATAATAGGTGTAAAAAGAAATTAATTCCTATAGTGTATGCAGATATGAAGTAATGAATAAATATGGACATGAATGTATTTGGAACTCGATAAATTAATAATAATAATAATAATAATAATAATAATATTCTGTACTTCCTGTATAACGTCCTATTTTGAAATCGCCAATATTTTGATGTGGGTTTTTGTTTGTTTGTTAATTCTATCATTTCAGATGAACCGGCCTACTCCAAAATCACCCCTCCCCTTTCTCCCATCCCCCAAAAATGCATTTGGGGGGGGGGTTTCCGCAACCCAGACCCTCCCTTTTTACACCCTTTCCCCAATCCATCTCGGAAATAAAAACATCAATTTCTTATTGCTCCATTCATAACTTACTTTATTTTCCTTTCACAAAACGGGCTTCCAGAGACCGTTTTCCGTACAGCGCACCGAGGAGGGGGTTCCCCCGCCCCCCAATTTTTAAATCTGAACTTATCCAGAAAAACCGTGAGCAAGAGCTGAGCAGCCCCCACCCCAAACTTCCTGCTGCCACCATAAAAAAAAATTGCTAAGTTCCTCAGTGGTTAATTCAGAGCCCATTTCGCAGGTGGGAAGGCTGAGGACCCATAAGTAATCAGGGCAAAGTTTAACGGGGAAGCAGTTTAGGGAACCAGATATATATCTATACCTTGTGGGGGCTTGTAGGGAAGGGATCTGGGGTCCCCGCTCACTGGAAAAGGGGGGCAGCACCCCTCAAACGCAGCGTTGCCGCAGATCTGGAAAGCGAGCCAAGTTGCATCGATAAAGGAGGCTCCGTCCGACACAAACCGGCCCGTCCGGAATTGCCCTCGCTTCCGGAAATCTCCCCGCATGTGCGAATCCTTGCAATATCCAGGGGTTTTTTTTTGTTTCCAGGCATGACCCTGAGCCGCAAATTAATTGAATTAAATTAAATTCCCCACCGGGAAGCAATACGGTCAACAAGGACTAGAAACTTGACATTTGTGCTGCGGGATTAAAAATGGCAGAGAAGGTCCAGGAGTCTCAACCCCCACCAAGGGCTAAAAAAAAAAAGACCCCTGCCTGCCAGGGTAGAGCTCAGTGGGTTCCCTCTCCTCCATGAGGTCTATAAACTTTGCTAGTAACGGGTGGGCTGCAGCGCAGGGGGGAAATATCTGTTCTTCCTGCAGAAGGTCTCAGGTTCAATCCTTACCATTGACTTCTCCAGCTGGGGGTGGGAGAGATTCGCTGGCCGAAATCCTGCAGAGCTGCTGCCGGTCAGGGTTGGGAATATTAGGGTAGAGCCAGCCTTATCCACATGCTCCCCTGCCAGATCAGGAAGGTTTTTAAAGAACCCCCTGTCCAGGATTCTTCCAGGGTTGGAGCAGGACCCAATTCCAATATTGAATGCCACCTCCCAGATGCCAGCATGGCTGAACAATCAGGAAAATGACGCTGTTTCAAGCTGCTGTCCCTTGCGACGGTCACAGCGGACCCACTCCTCCTCGGGCAAAGCTCCCCCCTTCTAACCACAGAGTGAACCCCCAGGGCTGGCAATTCTGCAACTGACCCACACATCTCCTCCCCATAGGCTCCCGACCCGATTCCTATCGGGGGATTCCTTGTGGACTACTCCCTTTCTCCCCCAAAGTCCCATGCGGCAGAAAAGCGGGGAGGAGTGACCCTGGGGGTGGGGCTCAAAATCTCGCCTTCTCCTTCGGCTCCAGATGTGGGGATCGGGTGCGAATCCTAGCCCCGGACGGGACTCCCAGGGTCACAATGTAGGAATCGCAGCAGCATTCTGGCGCCAGGGTCCGCGCAATGAGGTTGGGGGGTCCCCTGGCATCGGGGCAGGGTCTGGGTCCCAGACCGGAGGTGGCAGCGCAGGGGGGCGCAGACATATTGGAGACCCGACTCCTGCGTTGCCGCGGGTTGGGCTAGATGACCCCCCGGGGTCCCAAAGCTGGAATTCTGCTACTGAAGGCCTGGCAATCTCAAGGACACCCCGTTGACATCTGGAGAGCCCCAGATGTTCCCCCACTCCGGGGAGAAAATGCCTCTTTTTAAATAGAGGAATTTGCCCATTTTGGGGCGCACAGGAAGGAATTATGCCCCTTCTTCATTCGGGGCTGTGGCCCCCCAGATGTTTCGGGCGCCAACCCCCCTCGCCCTTGACCGCCTGGCCCCAGATGTTGGCCGAGCCCAACCTCAAGGAAGAGCCGTTCCCCCAATCTCCCAAAGAGAATTATCCCCCACCAAATATCACCTCCCCCCCAACCCCCCCATTAAAATAGCCATGCCCTGTTATCCAGATGCCCCCCACAACTGGCTCGCCGCTTCCCCCATGGCCAACTGCCCCCCAAAACACCCTGGAGGAAGATCCCAGAGTTTGAAGGACCCCCAAAAGACACCCCCCCAAAGCAGGATTCCTCAGTGCCATCCTATGGGGCAACCAGGGGGCGCCCTATGGGGCATGGAAACGGGCACCTCCTTGCCCGCCCCCCGAGGGTTCACTGGTCTTCCTCGACGCCCCTCTGCCCGGGCGCAGAGTCCTCTTCCTGGTCCACGGCAGGCAGCCTCTCCGGGCCGCCCAGCGCCCCCCACAACCGCCTCCTGGGGGGGCTGTTGGGTGCCCCGGCGTTTGTCCTGCACCCCGGGGGCGAGACGCTGGCGAACTCCACCGCCGTGGTGCTGTCTTCCTGCTCGATGTAGACGCGGGCTTCCAGCCGGGCTGGGTACGACCCCTGGCATTCCCACTCGCCCTGCACCGCGATGTGGGGCACCCCCGGGCGCCAAGGGGCACCCTCCGAGTCGGGGTCGTCGAAGCTGACCTCCTGAACGGCCTCTTGCTTCTTGAAGGAGTCCCGGCGCTCGCAGAGATTGAGGTGGCGCATGACAACCACTTCAGGGTCCCGATCGGCGCCGGGGCGGGCAAAGGGGCGCCGGGCGCCGGGATCTCCAGTGCACGCCTCGCCGCCAGGCGCCGCCGCCTTCGGCTTCTTGTCGGAGAGGCCGGCGGGGATCTTCTCGGCGGACTGGACCCTCTGGAGGAGCGGCGAGCGGGCGGCGTCGGGGGCGCGGGGCCGGGCGCCGGCGGGCGGGGAGAGCGCCTTGCCCATCTTGGAGGGCGGCAGCGGCGAGGGGGACCTCTGTGGGGAGGGCGGGGCGGCACAGGCCAGGGGCGAAGGCGGGATGCTGCTGGTGGACTTGCGGCGGCTGACTTTGTAGCGCCCGGCGGCGCCCAGTTTGGGCGCCAGGCCATGGAGGGAGCTGGGGCGGATGTGGCCGGCCGGAGAGGGTGGCGTGCTGGGCGCGGGTGAGGTGGTCTGGGGGGAGGCGGGATGATCTAGCGAGAGAGAGAGAAAAGATGAGCAGGTGAAATCCATCGATATGCGTCATAATATAGATACGGAAGCATAGGAATAGGGATATGGAATTTACAGAGAAAATTCGGGCTGAAAGCTGGGAACGCAGGTAGACTGCTTCTGCAGCTGGAGGTTCCATCATCATCATCATCATCATCATCATTATTAGGGAAGTTTTTAATCTGTGATGTGTTAATGTATTCTAATGTTTGCTGGAAGCCGCCCAGAGTGGCTGGGGAGACCCAGCCAGATGGGCGGGATACAAATAATAAATTATTAAATTATTATTATTATTATTATTATTATTATTATTATTATTATTAATTGAATTTATATACTGTTATAAACTGCTATATCTATCTATCTATCTATCTATCTATCTATCTATCTATCTATCTATCTAATCAAAATTAAAACCACATATAAAAATAATATATGAGCAAGAAAAACTCCTCAATGATACGTTGGGTAATCAATATCGGTTCTAATACAGCCACGGAAGCATGGGAAAGATTGTGGAATAGGGATGTGAAATTTACAGAGAATATTCCGGCCAAAGGCTAGGAACCCAGGGAGACTGCTTCTGCAGCTGGAGGTTCTACCATCATCATGGTTGTATTATTATTATTATTATTATTATTATTATTATTATTATTATTATTATTATTATTATTATTAATATAAATATACTGCCCTATGCCCGGAGGTCTCAGGGTGGGATCACAGAACAGATCAATGTAAAAAATCACTATATATATAAAAAATCAAAATAAAAACCACATATGAAAATAATACATGAAAATGATATATCAGTGGTATGAGCAAGTGAAATAGGAAAAGAGCTAAAATTTACTGCTCCGACTGTGGAAATAGAATAGAGCCATTGTGGCCCCCGACAGCTTTCGGGATTCCTATTTTTGCAGCTAACGACCTCCTATGTCGGTGAGTTCCACAGGTTAACAAAGTGCTGGATTTCCTCCTAAGTCTGCCACGAACCTCCCAGCCAGGATATAGAGCGACGCTGCGGGGTGGGAGTGGGTAGGTGGGAGAGAGAGGGACTCACCCCACCCCTGGGTGCCCAACCCCTCACCTGGAGGGGCGTCTGGGGCGGGGCTGCGGCAGGGGGTGGCGGGCCCTGGCGACAGGCTGTGCGGGGGCGACCCCGGCAGGCTGTCGCTGGACGAGAGGGAGTGGTGGAGCCCCGACGAGAAGCTGCGGCTGGTGTGCAGGGCGGACGTCTGCTTGGAGATCTTCTTGAAGAGCGATTTCCGCCTGCGGGGAGAGAGAGAGAGAGGTGGGGGAATGAGAGGCAGCGCAGCGCAATGGTCGCAGCTCAGGAACTGGGTTCGAATCTCACCCACCTGTCCTGGCTCTCCCTCCGGCGGCTTTTCTTGCTCCTCCTCGCCATCCGGGTCTTGGAGCTGTTTTTCCGCGCGGGGCCGACCTTGATGCTCGTGTTTTCCAGGGCCGTGGTCCTCAGCGCCACTTTGTTCCCGCTCTGCAGGGAGGGAGGGAGAGGGGTGGGTGGGTGCCGGCGGGTGCCAGCGGGTGCCAAGGCGACACGCCGCAGGATCCCCTTCCTTCCCCCCAATTCCGCAGCCTTTCCAGCCGTGTTCTAAGGTAGACTGCGCCTGTCCATGGAGGCTCCGCTATATATGGCTGTGACTTAAAATATGCAGCGGAAAAGGACTAGGGGGTGAGAGGAAGTCCAGAGATTCGGCCAAATATTTGTCTATTCATTTTTTACAATTTTAAATTAAAATTTTATTTTTTTAAAAAAAAATTAAAGATAATTTTTTAAAATTTATTTTACATTTTTTGAATCAGTATTGTAAAAACAAATAAGAATAATAAAAAAGAGAAGAGTGTTGCTGCAGCATCCGGATCAGGACCGCCGAGTGCCACCTCCAGATGCCCCCTAAGCAGGATCTCTTTGGGACGCTTGAGCCGCATTGTAGGGGGTTGGGATGGATGACCTTTGGGGGTCCCACCCGATTCGTAAGATTCTGCCAATCTTCCTTTCTTTGTCTCCTTTCTCTGCCTCCAACTCTTATGACGCCCTGATGGCTCCGCCCGCGTCATTTCCCCCCCCGGGACCCCCCTTCCTTGCGACCCACCGGAGAGCTGCTGCCGGCCCGTGTAGGCAGTATGCGGACCCCCCCCCCCGCCCAGCCCACCTACCTTCAGCAGGAGCTCGACCACGTCCATGTGGACCAGACCCAGGACCGACTCTCCGTTGACGTGCGTGATGAGGTCTCCGGCTCGCAGACCCGCCTCCTGAGCGGGGCTGCCGTCCTCAACACTCTGCAACCCAAAGCAGACAATATTTAGAGCCGGGTGGGACCCCCAGCGGTCATCCAGCCCAACCCCGCACTCGTTCTCGCTTCCATCGTCCGGAACCCGCTTCCGGCGACGCAGAAAACCCTTTCCTAAGCTCCTAACCCTCTGTTTCTTTTAAATCTCATTGATTAAATTTGTATTTGGGCGGTAGAAATATGGGATAAAAAGGCATTTTCCTCCTGAGAAGGGAGCCTGAGAAGGCCCCAATGGCATCTCCTATCTGAACCCTTTTCCTGAAATCTTGGGTAGCTAATGCTGCCAGCCAGTGTCGGCAGTAGTGGGTCAGATGGAGCGAATAAAAGGCAAACCTTGAGGACTGGAAGCTTGGTTTGTTTTAAAGGCAAGGACCGCTTCTCAGTGGTTAGAGCCCGACGCAGAGGTTCTTGCATTGACGCTGCCAGTCAGTGCAGGCAACACTAGTTGGGCCAATGGCCTGACTCTGTATGAAGCAGGTTCCCATTTAAAACAGGCCTTTAAAAAAACCCAAAACCCATAATCTGGATGATTTTATCTTTAACGGAAGTGCTATATATAAGATCAACATCTTGAGGACTAGCGCCACGAAGTTATTTTAAACCCCCGCCTCACCCAGACCATGTGATGAACGGCGTAGACGTCGCTGTCCCCCATGTAGACGCGGATTGCGCGCAGAGTGAATCCGTACTTCTTGCCCGAGCTGTGGATGACGATGGGGGGGCGCAGGCCCGAGCCCCCCAGCAGTGGGTCACGGCTCGGGGACGAGTCTCGGGAAGAGGGGTTGGAGGAGAGGGAGCGAGGAGAGATGGGGCTCACCAGGGCGGCGCCCCCAAAGTCATCTGGGGGGGCAGAAAAAGAGGAGGGTTAGGGGGCTGCCCCCCTTTAAGGAAAAGGTTTGGGGGTCAAGGGCTGGGAAATGGCTCTGGGGGGGATCAAGAGCCAGGTTTTAGGATGCCCCATAAGAAAGGAGCCCCCCGGGTCAAGAGCAGTATATAAATTCAGGAAATAATTGTGATAATAAATAGCCGTCGCCCGAACTCGCTCCAAGGTAGACTGGGTCTGTCCGTGGAGGCTCCACCGAGGAGTCCTAAGAAACCAAGAAGGGCCTGGGCCCATAGCGGGCAATAGGGTGCCCCATAGGCAAGAAAAACCCCCAAGCAGGACCCGAGAGCAATGGTCGTTGTCTGATCTCGCTGCAAGGTAGACTGGGTCTGTCCGTGGAGGCTCCACCTGGGAGTCCTAAGAAACCAAGAAGGGCCTGGCCCCAAAGCGGGCAACAGGGTGCCCCATAGGCAAGAAAACCCCCCAAAGCAGGACCCGAGAGCAGCAGCCGCCGCCCGATCTCGCCCCCAGGTAGACTGCCCCCGCCCCTGGAGGCTCCGCTGACCCGCCCCTAACTGACCTGCCCCGATGATGAGCGAGAGGGCGGAGACGGAGGCCGACTTGGGCACCCTGCCGCCCCCCGAGGGGGTCCGCTGCTTCCCGGGCGGGTCCTTGGGGCTGCCCGTTAACCGGCGCCCCCCGGCGTCACCGTCCAGTGGCGGTGAGTTCTTGGTGCCTGTGCTGTTGCTTCGCAGGCGGATGCGGCTCAAACTGGACAGGTCAGCTGCAAGGAGAAATTTATTCGTGGGGGGGGCGGCGAATCCAGTTAGACCCCCCCCAAAAAAAAACTGCAGAAGGGCTGCCAGTCAGTGCAGGCAACACTAGTTGGGCCAATGACCTGACTCTGTACAAAGCCCTTGTTGTTGTTTTTTTAACCTACCTGCCAGCCCAGAGGCTTTCCCGGGGGTCTTGGTGCCCGCTGTCCCCTCGGCGTCCCCCCCCACCACGAAGACGGGGCGCTCCCTCTTGGGGGGCGCCCGGCAGGGGCTCTCGTCCTCGGAGGAGAAGGCAAACTTCGGCATGGCCTCCAGGCTGCAGGTGGCGCTCAGGGTGGGGGGGCCCCCGCGGGTGCCGCAATCCTGGCGGAAGGAGAGGGCCGTCGAGCCGCAGGACGTCCAGGCGCGGAGCCTGGGGGGGGGGGGAGAGGAGAGGAAGAGGGGGGTTGATTCGGGGAGGGAGAAACCCCCCACCCCACCCCAGATGCCAACCTCGGAGCTCTGAGCATTTTGCTTTTAGGTGGCACCCGTCTGTCTCAAGGGACAATGGCGCATTCTCCCAAGGGTGCCCATATTTCGAAAACCCGGGCACCAAATTTGCAAAAGTTTCGGAGAGCAAGTTCTCGCAGAGAGCTATCGTTGCGGTGTGGGCAAGGAAGTCACTTCCTGGGTTTGGAGGAAGGGCTTGCTGGCCACAGCTCACTGACCCGGACTGTTGCTGGGCAAATTTGCATGTTGCAATGTTGATGGACAGCCCAGCGTCCTTGTATAGATCCGCACGTGGATCTGGGGCCACTCTGGCTGGAGCTTCGGATCTCCCACCCCCCCTCCCCTGGTATAGGCTGGTGCGTTGACCTTGCTGTGCCGGGTAGGGGTCGCTTCCGCTTAGGAGGGGCCTGGTAGGAATTTTGTCCAATTGACGAATTGGCCGTGCCACTTGGTTTTTGCCTACTATACAGCAAATAGTCACAACTTGTAAGGTTGGCGGTCAGGCATTGGTTCGGTGATATGGTTGGGCGGTGCCCACCAAGAAGTGACGTCGGTGTTGGGAATGCCATTCAAGGAATCTGGGGGGCTCTACACTGCTGTCCGAACCCGGTGGGTTGCAGGGCCATGCAGGAGCCCCTTTGGACCCCTGGGGAGGTGGAGGCTCCGATTTCACCAGCCTCCGTTAACTCTCCCCAGCTAATGGTTTCCCTTCGCTGACAAGTGGTCAGCTCTGTCCAGCCGGACAGCTAGTCTTGCTGACTAGGAGTCAGCTCTGTCCAGGAGGACAGCGTGAACCAATGCCTACGCAACCACTCACGTGATTTGTATTCGATAAAGTTGTGGCCAAAATATGCCCAAAAACCAAACCAAAATTTATGTTTCATGTGTGAGTTATTGGCGGGAGTGACTGGGTGCCCTACACACGCAACTATATCATATCAACCCTGTTAGGAATGACAGTCTTAAACGAAAATAATAGTTTCGCAATGAAAAGTCTTTTGGAGATGGAAGCAAGGGCTTCTGAGATGTGAATCCGATGTATGATGTGAAAACTGGGAACCAGGACAGGGCCCTGTTTCGGTGCAGACGCCTTCTTCAGTTGGTAATATCAAATAATATATCATATTCCTAACAGTATTGATATGATATTTGAATTTACCCACGAGTAAACTTATTCTTTTGTTAAAACTTGGGGCCAGAGTTCTTGGTAACATTTATTCCAGTTTAAGGGATGTATGGCAACCCGATTTTAGCAGCGCCCTCTCTCTGGGGTGCCCACAGCCCCGTGCCCCCCGCCACAGGTGCCCACCTGGTCTCGGGGGCCGGCATCCGGCCCTTCTCCTCGTCCCAACGCTCCCCGCGGCCGTCCTTCTCGGTGCGGGTTTGCTCCGGGGACGGCGAGGCGCCCAGGGAGGAAGAAGCGTTGGCCAGGTGTTCAGAGCTGCTGTATACCTGCAAAGGGCGGAGAGAAGGAGAATTGGCACCTTAATTGGCACCGTCCGGGAAATAAATAAAAAACCCCCACAGCGCCCTCAGGTAGACTGGCTTGGTCCATGGAGGCTCCACAGGCAAGTACTACCCCCCCAAAAAGCCAAAGTCTCCTCCTGCTCTTAGATTTCCTGTTTACATCCTTACGCTATCGAACAGAGGGGTGCCAGAAAGTGAGAGAGACCCCCGCCTCCTTGGCGAGACCCCGGTTCGAATCGCGCGGGGTTTCGGTGCTCTATAATTTTTATTAGATTTTCTGCTTTGCATTTTAGAATACAGTATGCATTTAAACCACCTTAAGCCATCCATGACTTCCCTTCCTCTCTTCCCGTGGTTCCAGCACATCAAAAATCCCTGCGTATTTTAAAAAAATCTATTCCATTCTTACATCCCTTGAAGATTATTTTCACTGTCGAATTTATCTCAATGCTGCCAGCGTTCTCAAGTATACACACATTATTTCCCATAAATTCAATA
This sequence comes from Darevskia nairensis, assembly GCA_034642065.1. Taxonomy (NCBI): domain Eukaryota; kingdom Metazoa; phylum Chordata; class Lepidosauria; order Squamata; family Lacertidae; genus Darevskia; species Darevskia nairensis. Next base: position 235,352 of record JAWWNI010001097.1, read on the forward strand.
TATTCCAATCTTCTCTAAACACGTGTTCTCCTATCCTATATGTTAAGTTTGCAAGCTGCGCACGTTCTGCCAACTTAAGCTCCCATTCTCCTTCGCTCCTTTTCCGTTTGCCGAAACACGGACCCCGCTACGTAAATCCTCCTGCTCTCTTTTCCCCCCTTCCAAGGTAGACTTGATCTGCCCCTGGAGGCTCCACCAAGGAACCATAACCGCGGTGAAATGTTAAGGGATCCCCCATTTGCAGACCTTGCTGAACCGGTGCGAGCAGGAGGAGAACTGCCGGATTTCCAGGGACGACTCCTCGTCGTTGGTCTCGTCGTCTTCGGACCCCAAGTGCCGATAGCGCTCTGAGCGAGCTGGTTCGGTGGGGAGGGGGAGAGCAGGAAATGACATCAGGGTGGGGGCGGGGAGAAGACGCAGGGGGTCCCGTCCTCCCAGGGAAAAGAGGGACCTCCTGCCCTGCAAAACCAACACCCAGCTGGAGAATCGTAGAATTGTGGGACCCCCGTGGGTCATCTAGACCAACCCGCAGTCATGCCGAAATCTCTCCCCCCCCCCGATCATTTTTATTATTTTTCCAAATTATTACAAATCGAATGCCGTTTCTTAAAATCAGGTTTCCGGCCTCCGGAGCAAGGAGCTTGCATCTCAAAGCACCCGCCTCGCTTTCCTGCCCTCGCTGTGTCCTGCTCCGCCCGCTAGGCCTTACTGTCGAAATAGCTGGTGTCGTCCTCGGCTTCCAGCTGCGGGATGAACTCGGCCTTCTGCCGCAGGAGCCCGTTCCAGTCCAGGTTGCGGAAGAAGGGGTTCTGCTTCACCTCGTGTGCCCCTCCTGGCGGGCAGGAGAAGGCAGAAGGGGCGTTAGGATCGGGGCCCTGGGGTGGCCCCTTCTTAAGCCCAGGGTGCCCCCGGTGAGAAGCACCCGAGACCAGCCCCCTCTGGCGCTTTCCCCGTTGCTAGGCTAAGGTAGATTGCGCCTGACCATGGAGGCTCTCTTTGGGAAGCGACGGTTGGATCGGGCCCGTCTAGTCCCGCCTCCTCTCCTTACGGCGACCAACCAGGCGCTGAGCATGACAGCAGTGGCACTCAGCGGTTGGAATTACTTAGAGGCGTTTCCTGCCTCCAGTGGAAGGGAGTTCCACAGATTAACCAGGCGCTAAGCGAAGGAGGAGGCCAACCTCCACCCCCCTCCATTTTTTAATTTTAAATTTACGCCCCTCTCCCCATCTATGGAGAGACAGCGTGGCCTAATGGTTAGAGCGCTGCCCCAGGACCCGGATTCGAATCCCCGCACGGGGGCAGGAAGCTTCCTGGGTGATCTCAGGCTCCCGTAATGTCTTAGCCTATCCCCACTTGGCAGCACTGCGATCGGGATTAATTGCACGCTGCCTCAAGCTCCTGGGGTCTATAAATGAGGTAAATATAAATTTAAAAATAAAATAATTTACCTGTGCCCAGGCGTTCCAACGGGCAGTGCTTCAAAAGCTGGTTGATCAGGTCCTGGGCATCGGTAGGGAGAGCCTCGTCCCCCTCCGGCCAAATAATTTCGTCTGGAACGAAGAAAGCGGAACAAAACTGCGTATGAGCATTTCCCCACCCCGGATGCGGAGAGCAGCTCCCAAATTGCTGCCTCCTTGCACCACCCCAAAACAAAACAACGGCAGGGTTGTGCTCAGAGAATCGGCGAGTCGGTCGGGACCCCCGGCGGTCATCCATCCTGACCCCGTAAGATGCAGGAATCGCAGATAAAACCCTCTTCTCCTCCGAACCATATACTCCTGAAAGCTGTGTGGCGAGAGACCAGGGTGGGTTGCCCTCCCCCCGTGGCCCCAGTCACTGCCTGGCTCTGCCCGGCCCGCCTCGCAGGGCCGTCGTGGGGCTAACAGGCTTGTAGGAAACTCTCGAAATGCCAAAATTGACTATGAAACTAAGAACGGAAGGTGTTTATTGCGTATTTATAGAAGGCCATGTGCACAGGTTAATATGTTTTAAGGTTACTTGTAATTTTGTTGTGAATTTAGGGGTTTAAAAAGCTTAAAATTGAACAACAGACAGGCCTTTGCCTGACTTGAATCCACATCCTATACCCTTTTTTAAAAAAATGCCGGCTCTTTTGGGTTTTAATTTTATTTTCATTGGGGTCTTGGTTTTGTTTTGTTTTTTATGTATTTGATATTTTATGTGAACCGCCCTGAGGGCGGTATAGAAATTAAACAAACCAATATTAATAATTAATATAATTAATCATTATAATAATTCATAATAATAAATAATAGAACCAGATCGGATGAAGTGACGTTGTTGACCTTTTTTAAGGATTTTACCCCAGAAAATAAACCGCCACAATAGAGCCGCGATTCCGGGGGGGGGGTTGGGATGGATGACCCCCAGGTGTCCCCCAGCCTCCTAGGATCCTACGGAAATTCAGATGACGCAAAGCCTTCCTCCCTCTCTCTCCCGGAGCTTTGCACGGCCGCTTTCCAGAGCCGGAGAAAGGGGGGCAGAGGAACAGACCCCATAATTGAGCTCTCCCCCCTTGTCGGCGTCACACGCCGAAGGTCAGAAGGGGAGCTTTTGTCTCGCCCTGAAAGGATCTTTTGTTCGGGTCTTGCAGAAGAGGCAGCGCTCGGGCCGGCAGCTGCGGCGGCGGTTGACCCTGATTCCACAACAGATGGGGAGCTCCCCCTCTTGCCGCTCTGCGTTCAGATGCAGAAAAGCTCAGAGCCCATCCTAACCCCCCTCCGAAAATTAAAAAAAAAAACACCATTAGGAAGCCAGATAGACTGCCACTTGAGCTGGAGGACAAAAACTTCGCCCAAACGGATGGAATATGCCGAAATGGCAAAGTTAACTGAGAGACAAAGATTGGGAACCATTTATGTTGCATTTACGGAACCAGCGTACACTCGCCCGTTGGTTTTGAGTTAACACAATTTACAAAATTAATTTAGAGAAGCTCTAAAGATGAGCTTAAAATGACAAGAATGGAATTTAACGTTTGATTTAAGAACATAATTTTAAAGTATAGGACCTGAGCGATATGCCCAGCTTCTCAAGAGGCGGAGCATGAGACTCAGGGCCATGGCTTCGAGCCCAAACAAAATCTCAGCCTTTCAGAAGGGGGTTGGGCTGGATGACCTTTGGGGGTCCCCCATTCCGAATTCGCCGATTCCCGGGGGGGAGAAGCACCTACCGCTGATCACCTGCCCGAACAGCTCTTCCGGGGTGTCGCCGAAGAAGGGGACGCAGCCCACCAGGAACTCGTACAGAACGATCCCCATCGCCCACCAGTCCACCGGCTTCCCGTAGCCCTGGTTGAGGATCACCTCTGGGGCGATGTACTCGGGGGTCCCACACACCTGGAAGAGGGAGATGGGGGGTCAGGGTGTCCCCGATGATCATAGAATCCTAGAGTTGGAAGAGACCCCAAGGGCCATCCAGTCCAACCCCCTGCCAAGCAGGAAACACCATCAAAGCATTCCTGACAGGTGGCTGCCAAGCCTCTGCTTAAAGACCTCCAAAGAAGGAGACTCCACCACACTCCTTGGCAGCAAATCCCACTGTCCAACAGCTCTTACTGTCAGGAAGTTCTTCCTAATGTTTCGGTGGAATCTTCTTTCTTGTAGTTTGAATCCATTGCTCCGTGTCCGCTTCTCTGGAGCAGCAGAAAACAACCTTTCTCCCTCCTCTATATGACATCCTTTTATATATTTGAACATGGCTATCCTATCACCCCTGAACCTTCTCTTCTCCAGGCTAAACATACCCAGCTCCCTAAGCCGTTCCTCATAAGGCATCGTTTCCAGGCCTTGGACCATTTTGGTTGCCCTCCTCTGGACACGTTCCAGCTTGTCAGTATCCTTCTTGAACTGTGGTGCCCAGAACTGGACACAGTATTCCAGGTGGGGTCTGACCAGAGCGGAATACAGTGGTACTATTACTTCCCTTGATCTAGATGCTATACTCCTATGGATGCAGCCCAGAATTGAATTGGCTTTTTTAGCTGCTGCATCACACTGTGGACTCATGTCAAGTTTGTGGTCTACCAAGACTCCTAGATCCTTTTCACTTGTACTGCTCTCAAGCCAGGTGTCACCCATCCTGTATTTGTGCCTTTCATTTTTTTTGCCCAAGTGTAGTACTTTACATTTCTCCCTGTTAAAAATCATCCTGTTTGCCTTGGCCCAGTTCTCCAATCTGTCAAGGTCACCTTGAAGTGTGATCCTGTCCTCTGGGGTATTAGCCACCCCTCCCAATTTGGTGTCATCTGCAAACTTGATCAGGATGCCCTGATCAGGAGACGGGATCCTGCTGGCAAGGAAAGGGGGCAGATCTCCCCTCGAGGGGACAGACCCGCCTCTCCGTCTCCCCGGAGTCTCCCCCCGGCAAACGCCCCCCAAAATGTGGGTCCGAGTGCACCCCCCCAAGTCCTCACCTGCTTGTCGACGAATTCTCGGGTGTCCTTTTCGATGTGGCCCTCGTATAAGTTGGTGGCCATGTTCATCAGGCCGATCTTGGAGAGCCCGAAATCGGTTAGTTTGATGTGCCCCATGGAGGTGATGAGGAGGCTATGGGGTGGGGGGACAGAGGGGGGAGATGGGTCTCAGCAGGGGAGGAGGGACCCCGGAAAAAGCGGACCCCCGTAGGGCTGGGAAATAAAATCCATAGCGCGTCCCAAACCACTCTGAAGACTGGCTAGGGCTGGGGGATACACCGTATTTTTTCCATGGATAAATTTTTGAGCCCAAAATTAAGAAATAAATAATTTGCAACATTCCATGTATAAGACGACCCGCAATTTTAAACTTGGGGGAAAATATATAGTCTTATACACAGAAAAATACAGTATCAATATGTTGTCCAAAACTGGTTTGATTTCCATATTGCGATATCGGCGTCATAATTTTTGACCTTGCAATATATGGCGAATCAAGATGGAACGGCGCGATATATTGCCCCAAACCGGTTTGGAAGCCCATATCGTGACTGATACTGGTTTCGGCATTTCTGACCCGGCAAAAAAACACGCAGCGTGGGAAAACCCGCCAATGTCTTCCCATAGTAGCTCCACCCTTATTTGAGACGTGGCGATATATCCGCATATCACGATATTTAGCTGGCGATATATCGCAGTGTTGAAAAACAGCCCCACCCTCGTTTTCAGATATATTGTTATATTATGATATTTCAGCCTAGCGATATATCAAAACCTTAAACTGGGCGTGGCCAAACTTGGCCCTCCAGCTGTTTTGGGACCACAACTCCCATCATCCCTGACCCCTGGTCCCGTTAGCTAGGGATGATGGGAGTTGTAGTCCCCCAAACAGCTGGCGGACAGAGTTTGACCACACCTGCCTTAGACAAGGCGCACATGCAGAGGGGCGGCAGGAGCCCTCCTGGCCGCCGGCCCTTACTTGTCCGGCTTGAGGTCGCGGTGGACGATGCCATAATTGTGCAGGTATTCTAACGCCAGCACCGTCTCGGCGAAATACATCCTCGCCATGTCCACCGGAAGGGGACCCATGTTCTTCAAGAGGGTGGCGCAGTCCCCACCTAAGGGAGACAGAGGGGCGGTGAGAGACCCCCGGGGGGCAGACCCCTGACGGAGACCGGATCCCCAATCCCACCAGTCCCCTCCTGAGTGCTTGACCTACACCAGGCACCCCCAAACTCGGCCCTCCAGCTGTTTTGGGACTACAACTCCCATGATCCCTAGCTAACAGGACCAGCGGTCGGGGATGATGGGAGTTGTAGTCCCAAAACAGCTAGAGGGCCGAGTTTAGCCCCCACTACTCTGGATCAGGCATGGCCAAACTCGGCCCTCCAGCTGTTTTGCTCTCACACGGGTTCCTCCGAGGAACGGAGGAAGGAGGGCGGCACTGAGAGGAACAAGAGCAAGACATTAGGATTCACCTGACGGCCTTTATACGTTTAAATATGTGTGTGTTTACGTACAGTGGGGACTGCGTGACGACAGCCTTACGTTTCCATGTATATAGTAGTGATATATATATATATATATATATATATATATATATATATATATATATATCTCCCCTATATAAAGGAAAACGTAAGGCCGTCGTCACGCAGCCCCCATTGTAGTGACGTGTCGCCATTCTGCAGAGTTGTCAGACAAACATACTGCCCTTTTTCTTTTAAACAAATATTATTGTGTGTACGATAAAAAGATATCTATTTTATTCATTCAGCCCTAAACCCACAAGTCTCGGGGCGGGTTCACAACATAACATTAATATATCTCTTATTTGCTATACCCAACCCTGGAACCGGATAAGGAATGCCCACCCCCTCCAAACCCGTTTAAAACAGGCTCTTCATCTCAGGGTCATGGGTTCGAGTCACACCTAGGAAAAAAATAAGCTGTTTTGGGACTACAACTCCCATCATCCCTAGCTAGCAGGACCAGCGGTCGGGGATGATGGGAGTTGTAGTCCCAAAACATCTGGAGGGCTGAGTTTGGCCATGCCTGGCCTAAACCTTGCAGAATAAAGGTGTTTAACCCTCTGCAAATCCGGTCCTTAAGGCTTCTTCCGGCAACCAATTGGCTGCCGAATGTACCATGCTACATTTTCCGGGCCGGCGCCTGGCGCTACGACTCCCCTCACCTTCGACGTACTCCATGACCATGCAGAGGTGGCGCCGGGTCTCGAAGGAGCAGAACATGCTGACCACGAAGGGGTTTTCGGCGAAGGTGAGGATGTCCCGCTCGACGAAGACTTGCTGGATCTGGTTGCGGAGGACGAGGTTCTGTTTGTTGATCTTCTTGATGGCGAAGCGCTGACGGGTCTCCTTGTGGCGCACGAGGTAGACGGCCCTAATGGGCGGAGCAGAGGCAGAGAGAGAGAGAGAGATGGGAGGAGGAGCGTGCATTTAATTGGGTGGATTTTTTCCTTAAAAAAAGGAAAATGTTTAGGGGTGCTCTCAACTCAAGGAAACCACAGTTTTATAGATCAAATCGGGGGAAATAAATACAGTAAGTGGGGAAAAAAAGACAGATTGTACAAATTTAATTTAAATTTAATTTTTGTAAAAATACATAAGATTATTAGTACACTGTTGTTTTCATCTTGGTATACTGTGTATGTTATTTATGAATTTCAATAAAGTATTTAAACTAGGGAGGGGAATGTTTAGGCGAGCCAAAACAGGGGTGGGAACCGTTTGTCCTTCGGCAAAAACAACCCTGCAAGGCAGGGCCAGGCTGGGAAGAAAAGGGACTCACTCCAAGTACGAGTGGGGAATTCGAGCCGTTCTACGACAACCCTGCAAGGCGGCCCAGCCCGAGGCAGAGCGACTGGCCAGAGGCGGCCCAGCGAGCCGAGATTCGAACCCGGACCACGGCTCTCACCCCGACAACCCGGAAAGATGCCTCCGGCAATATCCGGAGCCGGGTTGAGGAAGGCTGTTCAGCTCGGCAAACTCTCTTTCCCCATCCCATTTCGGATGCCCCGTTGCAAAAGGAAAACATTAAAAAAAAACCCTCACCCGTACGCTCCGTTGCTGATCAGCTTGACGGTTTCGAAATCGCTCTCGCACGGGTTCCTCCGAGGAACGGAGGAAGGAGGGCGGCACTGAGAGGAAGGAGAGCAAGACATTAGGATTCACCTGGCGGCCTTTATACGTTTAAATATGTGTGTGATTACGTACAGTGGGGACTGCGTGACAACGGCCTTACGTTTCCATGTATATAGTAGTGATATATCTATCTATCTCCCCTATATAAAGGAAAACGTAAGGCCGTCGTCACACAGCCCCCATTGTAGTGACGTGTCGCCATTCTGCAGAGTTTTCAGACAAATATACTGCCCTTTTTATTTTAAACAAATATTCTTGTGTGTATGATAAAAAGATATCTATTTTATTCATTCAGCCCTAAACCCACAAGTCTCAGGGCGGGTTCACAACATAATATGAATATATCTCTTATTTGCTATACCCAACCCTGGAACCGGATAAGGAATGCCCACCCCCCTCCAAACCCGTTTATAACAGGCTCTTCATCTCAGGGTCACGGGTTCGAGTCACACCTTGAGGAAAAGATCGCGGGGGGTTGGACTGGATGACCCTCGGGGTCCCTTCCGATATCGTAGAATTCTACGGTTCTACGATATCAATGGGTTGGAAAGGGGGGTGGAGGAGAGGGCTGGTCTCACCTCGGAGAAGTCACCCGGGTGCTCCGATCCTGTCAGGGAGCTGCAGTCTACCTGATCGAGCTGAACAATTTCTGGAGAGAAAGAAAGAAACAGGAATCCACCTGGAACCGAACACACCTCTGTCCCCCCCCCCCAAAAAAAATCTCGACCGCAGGGTGGCGGGTTTGAGTTTTGCCTCGGGCCTTGCAGGGGCAGACAGACAGACAGACAGACAGACAGACAGAATAGATAGATAGATAGATAGATAGATAGATGAGAGATAGGTAGATAGATAGATAGATAGATAGATAGATAGATAGATAGATATAGATAGATGATAGATAGATGACACCTCAGGCCTTGCAGGGGTAGACAGACAGACAGACAGACAGACAGAATAGATAGATGATAGATAGATAGATAGATAGATAGATAGATAGATAGATGATTGATAGATCGATAGATAGATAGATAGATGAGAGATAGATAGAGAGAGAGAGAGAGAGATGATAGATAGATGAGAGACAGACAGATAGATAGATAGATAGATAGATGATAGATAGATGAGAGATAGATAGATAGATAGATAGATAGATAGATAGATGATAGATAGATAGATAGATAGATAGATATAGATAGATAGATAGATGAGAGATAGCTGAGAGATAGATAGCTGAGAGAGATGATGATGATGATATAGATAGATAGATAGATAGATAGATAGATAGATAGATAGATAGATAGATAGATATTTTGGAAATATACATCCAGCTTTTTTTCCCTTTACATTTTTTGGGGCCCCCAAGAGAGTAGGGCCCTAAACTAGAGCTTGTTGAGCTCCTACGTAAATCCGGCCCTGGGTTGGCATCCCCGAGTCCTAGCGCTAGAGGGATAGTCCGCCCTCCCCCCGCCTTCCACCTGCAAATCGGGGTGCCTCTCCTCCTCCTCCTCCCCCTCACCCTCCAGGGGGTCCTTGGCGAGGCCCAGCTGGCTGATGATGTATCTTGGGATATCGGTCTTGATCCCCTGCCCGACTTTGGCGTGTCCCTCGGCGGCTTCCAAGAGGTGGTAGAACTCTTCCGGGTCGAATTCCTGCCAAGAGGAGGAGAGGGAAGAAGGGAACGAGAAAGGCAGAGAAAGAGGAGAAGAAGGGTTTGCTTCCGGGTGAAGGGCTGCAATTCCTTGAGAGTGAAGATGCTCTAAACGCGACGGGTCTGAGGACACATAGATCGGGTTGTGTTCCTTTTATTCGGTATTTTATATTCCTACATATCATACTGTTGCAGGATGCCTTAATAACTTTATTTCTTGGGCTCTGTAGCATTTGAAATAATGTTTAGTGCTTCACCATGCAAAACACAGCCATGTGCTTCGTATAATGGTTATTTGTTTTGGGGAAAACTGGAAATAAACGTGCACAAATATTTTATTTTAAAAGACACAAAAATTTGTTTTAAAAAGGAATGATGATAATAATATTAATAATTTCTATACCACCCTTCATCCAAGGTTCGCAGGGCGGTTGACAATATACATAAATACATCCTCAGTTGGGAAGAGTCTGAGACTCTTCATCTCAGGGTTGTGAGTTCGAGTCCCACCTCGGGCAGACTATTCCTACATTGCAGGGGGCTGAACTACACGTGGACTCTGTGATTCCCATAATCATTTGCCTAAATCCAACTTTGACCTCGCCGTCTATGCAAAACGCACACCACACGCAAGGGAGAAGCGAGGAGGAGGGAGGAGGAAAGCAGGCGCCCTTCGATAATGGCCAGCCGGCTGCGGGTTCGAGCGACTCTCCTTACCAGGCATTCCAGCAGCCGAGCCGGCCGGGAGATGATGATCAGGAATTTCCGGACCAGCTGTTCCACAAAGCGCAGCTCTTCGCTCTCGGAGCGCTCTTGGGCCTGGAGGAGGACCAGAGGGAGAACTGGCCTCAGCAGCCGCCATGTTCAAATTTACATTCAGACATACGACGCATGCAGCAGTTGCGTAAAACGGGGACTGAAACGATGCTCAGCTTCTGAATGTGCGGAGCGCGCGACTCGAACTCGGGGCCCAAGCCCCACGTTGGGCAAAAGACTCCTGGGTTGGACTAGATGACCCAAGGTGTCCCTTCCCAAACCCAACGATTTGACGATTTCCCCAACTCCCACCTGAATGTCTCCTATAACTGTGTTAAAAGTATAGATATCATAATCGCTGCAGATATGAAGAGAGTGCAGGTAAGGGGGGGAAAATTAATTTTTTATTTTTATCATCTACAATACTGTGTCTTTTATTTTATAGTACAGTACCCTGATTATTGCTTTCATTTTACAGATCGATGGTCTCATTAGAGAGTAAAATCCGTTTTCCATGGCTGTTTTAGGGATTGTTCTTAAAAGTCAGGACCGGATTAATCCATTTTGCATGACTTTCTAGGGGAAAACGCTGCCTTGGTTTTAGAACGGTTTGGTTTTGGACTTCTGGAATGGATTAAGGTACCACTGTATAATAATAATAATAATAATAATAATAAAATTTATTTATACCCTGCCCTTCCCAGCCAACACCGGGCTCAGGGCGGCTAACATCAATAAAATTACAATAAAGTAAAAAAGAAAGAAAAAACGTTTATTAAAATACAGATTAAAATACTGTTTAAAATTTAAAAAGCCGCTTCATTTATCGCCCATAATCAAAACCATAAGGGGAGGAAACATCAGACTGAGTCCAACCCGAAGGCCAGGCAGAACAGCTCTGTCTTGCAGGCCCTGCGGAAAGATGCCAAATCCCGCAGGGCCCTGGTCTCTTGTGACAGAGCGTTCCACCAAGTCGGGGCCAGTACAGAAAAGGCCCTGGCCCTTTTTATAATTACTGTATTTTTCTGTGTATAAGATGCACCCCATTTGGGGGGACTCAAAATTTAGAAAATGGGGGGAGGATTGCCCAGAGTTGTTGAGCTTTCTTGCGGTGAGGATAATAATAATAATAATAATAATAATAATAATAATAATAGATTTATAGACCGCCGTCTGTCAGTAGATCTCGGGGCGGCTTGCAGCATAGAAAAACCCAAGACCTCGGGGGCCGCTTCCAACTCTTCTAGGATTTTTTTAGAGAGGTTGGGGGGGGTCCCCCTCTGCCAGAGATTCCTGCCCTGCCAGCGGGCTGGGATGGATGGCCTCTGGGGTTCCCACTCACGTCTCGGAGCATCTTCTCCAGCTTCTCCTGCAGCTCGGCGAAGTAGCGCGAGGTGACGAGAGCCCCCCGCGACTTGGAGAGGCAGTCGCGCGCCAGCTCGATGATCTGGTGGTGGATGAAGCCGAGGACCCCATCAGCCAGGGGCAGAGTGCTGCTGGGCGATAAGTTGGCAATCGCCTCCGCCAAACGCTCCTCCATCTGCGCCGTGGCCTGGGGTGGGGGGAGACAGGACAAGGTGGGTGGGCCACCCCCCGAAACATAGAATCCTAGAATCCTAGAGTTGGAAGAGACCCCCAGGGCCATCCAGTCCAACCCCCTGCCAAGCAGGAAACACCATCCAAGCATTCCTGACAGGTGGCTGTCAAGCCTCTGCTTAAAGACCTCCAAAGAAGGAGACTCCACCACACTCCTTGGCAGCAAACTCCACTGTCCAACAGCTCTTACTGTCAGGAAGTTCTTCCTAATGTTTCGGTGGAATCTTCTTTCTTGCAGTTTGAATCCATTGCTCCGTGTCCGCTTCTCTGGAGCAGCAGAAAACAACCTTTCTCCCTCCTCTATATGACATCCTTTTATATATTGGAACATGGCTATCCTATCACCCCTGAACCTTCTCTTCTCCAGGCTAAACATACCCAGCTCCCTAAGCCGTTCCTCATAAGGCATCGTTTCCAGGCCTTGGACCATTTTGGTTGCCCTCCTCTGGACACGTTCCAGCTTGTCAGTCTCCTTCTTGAACTGGGGTGCCCAGAACTGGACACAGTATTCCAGGTGGGGTCTGACCAGAGCGGAACAGAAGGGTGCCAGGAAGAGAGACACACACCCCACCTTCTCGGCGGAGACCCCAGTTCGAATCGCACGGGGTTTCGGGATTTCTCACCTTGGGGAATCTCTCCTTGTAAACGTGGTTCATCATCACAATCTCGTTGTCGAACGTGCCGCTCGTCCTGCCGGGGCTGCGGACGGAAGACAGGGGGCTGAAAAATCGATACGAGAGCAACCCCCCCCCACCACCCAGAAAGCTCAGCGTCCCCAGAAATCTTGGGCGCAAACCCTCCATTTCCAAAAGGTTGCAGATTAAATTAATCGAATGCCATCGATAGCCATCGGGTTTTCCGCCCCTCGCCTAAAACTGAACATCATAAATAAAACGGTTCTAATAAAATAATTCAGAACGACTTAATAATTCAGGGCAACTCAAAATTAAGAAGGAAAGGTGCCGATCGAATTGCTTCCTGTTGTTTTCGCCGTTAGTGCTTTCGCTACGAAATAATTGAATTTTAACATTTTCGTTGGAAGCCGCCCAGATGGGTGGGGTATAAGTAGTAAATTATTATTATTATTATTATTATTATTATTATTATTATTATTATTCCTGAGAAGTGGCTGGTAAATGGAAGCAAAGAAAGGAAGAAGACACGGCACAAAAGGAAAAGGGATGTGGCTGGAGGAGGAGCAACAGCAGCCGCTCGTTCTTGGATAATTTCAGGAGGAGGAGAACAGCAATGATAATTAATAATAATAATAATAATAATAATAATAAAAGCCTGTTCTTAACCCCCCATGTTGCAACCTTATACCGCTCACTCCATTGCAACTGCCCCCCCCCCCGATTCCGAAGCGTCTCCTCCTACCTCAGGCTCCGGGACCGGGGTCGGAAGTAGGGCGACCGCCGCCCGTCCTCCCCCACCACGCTCTCGGTGCTGCGGAAGTGCTTGGAGAGGAAATGGAGTTCGTCGGGCGTGGGCTGGTAAGGGAGTTGGTGGAGGCGCTCCTGCGAGGAGGAGGAGGAGGACTAGAGAGAGAGAGAGAAAGAAGGAGAAGGCCAAGAGTCAGGAGGAGGAGGAGGAGGGCGATGAGCTCAGGGGCACCCATGGGTGCTCGGCCAACCGCCACCCCCACGGAAAGTCTGAAGCTCCGTCCTCGGGATGAAGCGGAAAGACTGAGCGGGGAGGGCAGGGTGAGGCGACAGGACAGCCGTCTTTGCGAAAGCTCGAGGGTAAGGACTCGAACCCGCGGCTTTGAGTCGCAAGAGTGGAGACAGCGACTCAGCGTCAGGGAAAGCTTTCTGGCAGGCGGAGGTTTCCAAGCAGAGGTTAGGCGGCCGTCCATCGGGGATGCTTTAGCCGAGATTCCTGCATTGCATGGGAGGTTAGACTGGATGACCCCTGGGGAACCCCTTCTAAGCCTACGATTCTACGCCAGCGGAAAAGGACGTCAGGAGAGCCTTGCAGTGGGCGGATCTGGCCCGCCAGGTGTGGCCCCCAAACAAGACCCTCTCTTTCTAACTGCCCAAGGGATCCTCTGGCCAGGCCACGTCCCTTCCCTAGGCCACGCCCCATCTGCCCAGGCCACGCCCCTTCGCTTGCCCCCGATTCACACCCTCCTTGCACTCTGCTCATGCCCAATTGTTCGCCTGGATGGAGGAGGAACGAGAGATTTGTAGGTGGGGAGAAAAGACTCCCACTTTTTTTGCATTTATTTTATTTCCTATTCTGTGCTCAGGGGTGTTTTATTGATTTAATATGCTGTGAACCGCTTTGAGATTTTTCTTAGAAATATAAAGCAGTATGGGAATTAGAAAAAAAATAAATAAATAGGGGCGCCTCCCAATTCTTCCAGTTTTAGGCCTCAGCTGCGTGTCTAACCTCACCCAAAAAGCAAACGGGCCCAGAGATCCTGGCAGCGGTGTGAGCCGGCACCTGTGGAACTCCCCGCTGCAGGAGGAAAGACACACACACACACCGACTTACCGAGACGGTGGAGCTGGGGGTGTTGGTGCCATAGCCAGAGGAGGGTAAGGAAGCCAGAGACCACCTCCGGCCGTCAGCCCTGGAAAGGGAAAGGAGGAGCAGTCGAGCGAGTGATTTTAGTAAAGCTTTTTCATTCAACGAGAAGAGAAACTGATCAAAATAAAAGCAAAGAGGGGAAAAATAAAAATGGAAAACGGAAAAAGTAGAAGAAGCAAACAGAGAAAAATAAAGGACTCCTGATTTCCTGCCTTTTTGTTACATAAAAGAAATGATTCAAAACATTTGCTCAATAATAATAATAATAATTTATTATTTGCACCCCACCCATCGGACTGGGTTGCCCCAGCCGCTCCGACCTGATCCTAACCGATCTACTTTGTTAGGAAATCCCGAAATAGATCAATTTGTTTGCCCTTCTACGCAAAAAGCGCAAGAGGGGTTCTCTCATTTTCAGTTTTTCTCTAATCCAGAGTATCAACTCCAATAACTCCAGCCGCCGTTCCTCCGTGTTTAAATGATAGGAACTCCTTCCACCTTTGAGGCGCAGGATCTATTTCCTGGAGCGGCTGGCGACGAAACCAAAGGGCGAATAAAGTGGTTTGGGAAACGCCAAATCACCTGTCGGTCCGGGGAGCATGGCTGGGCCAGGAATTGGTGGCGCGTCATCCGGAAGCGAAGGCGGGAAAAGAGAAGTTTGGGGGGAGAGAGAGAGAGAGAGAGAGAGAGAGAGAGAGAGAGAGAGACGGCCCAGAGGCAAGAGGTGAGACTCCGAAACAGAAGCAAGGTACCTCCCTTCCTAGACCCTCCCTTCCTAAATTCGTGATTTGGCAGGGATTTGGCGAGTCGGGAGGGCCCCCAAAGGTCATCCATCCCAACCCCGATTCCCCGCGAAAGAACCGATGAAGTCAATGCCCAGAAAGTTTGGAATCTCCCAAAGTTTGGAATCTCCCAACGTGTGAAAAGAGTGGCAGAAGGGGGAAAGGGGGGGGGGAGAGAGAGAGCAACGCTGCTGCTCAGGGAAGGATGGTTCAGTGGTTAGAGCAGCTGAAAGATCCCTCAGGCTCAGGCTCTGGACGGGACTGGGGAAAGGCTCTTCCCCCCCCAGCTTTGCCAGCTGTGTTTCTTTCCTCCCCAAACCCAGGACTTCTGCAGCCTGCTGCCCTGCAGACTCGCTTCGGCCAACGCCACCCCTGGCGGGCGGGACTCTTACCTGCGGGCAAAGGGGAAGCTGGCTGACGTGCCGGAGGAGAAGTTGCGGGGGCTGTCGAGGGGGCTGCTGCTGCTGGCTGCAGAGAGGGAAAAAGCAAACCGTCCTTAGCTGCGCTTTTTCGGGGTTGGGATAGATGACCTCGGGAGCTCCCTTCCAGCTCTAAAACTCCTCATAAGGTGGAAGAGGCTCCTGGGTGTTTTAAACACAGGCTGGGTGGCTTGCTCTCAGGAATCTATTTTTCTGCAAAAAATTTTATTTATACTTTTCAGATTTATACTGATTTCACAAAACAGGGACGTCCTATTCCATACCCGTAAAGATTTCTCTGGTGAAAACAGAGACATCCTTTACTCTCTCTCTCTCCATCTCTGCTTGCAAGGGATGCATATTGTGCTTCTTTCCTTTCGTTTTCCCTGGTTTAAAACTTTTGTTGTGCGTTGATTTTAAATCAAGAAAGATTAATTTAAAAATAATAATGCAATTAAATCCAGCGCTCCTGCAACAGGGATGCCGTTGGCTGGATGAATAAACGGAATATATTGTGGGGAGGGGGCTGTTCAGATGGAGATGCAGCCCCCGCTTTGTGCACCCAGCTTACCTGTCGTCACCGAGAGCGGGGAGAGGGGGCGGGAGAGGGTGGGCGACGGGGTCCCCACCACCAAGCTTTTCCGGTTGCTCCTTCGACAGCTGGAAGCAAAGACAGACATGCATGGTTTAATTGCAAGGGTTATTTTTTTGGCGGGGAGAGATCCCCACCCCCAGAGAGGCAGCTGTCAGCACCCTTCACAGATATAATAATAATAACAACTAGCTGACCCGGCCACGCCTTGCTGTGGCTGATTTGGTGAAATGCAAAAGTAAGATACAGTATGAAAGAGAAAGCCTTGTTGTGCTGTGCTGTTTAAGGTCCACTGGAGGGCGCTATATTATTTTTGCACAAAATCACATTTTTACCTGGGAAAGGTGTGGTATTTGTGCAATGTAAGTACATATGATCACTCCCATGTGGGCATGGAACGTTGTGTCCAAATTTGAACGGAATCGATCAAGGGGTTACGGAGAAAGGCGATTGTTAACAAACATCCAACTTAAACGATTTTATATAGATGATGATGATAATAATAATAATAATAATAATAATAATGGAATTTCCAGCTCCTTTGGGTAGTGATAAAGCGGGATATCAAATCCAACTCTTCTTCTTCTTAGAATCATAGAATCCTAGAATCCTAGAGTTGGAAGAGACCCCAAGGGCCACCCAGTCCAACCCCCTGCCAAGCAGGAAACACCATCCAAGCATTCCTGACAGGTGGCTGTCAAGCCTCTGCTTAAAGACCTCCAAAGAAGGAGACTCCACCACCCTCCTTGGCAGCAAATCCCACTGTCAAACAGCTCTTACTGTCAGGAAGTTCTTCCTAATGTTGAGGTGGAATCTTCTTTCTTGTAGTTTGAATCCATTGCTCCGTGTCTGCTTCTCTGGAGCAGCAGAAAACAACCTTTCTCCCTCCTCTATATGACATCCTTTTATATATTTGAACATGGCATATCCCCCCTTAACCTTCTCTTCTCCAGGCTAAACATACCCAGCTCCCTAAGCCGTTCCTCACAAGGCATCGTTTCCAGGCCTTGGACCATTTTGGTTGCCCTCCTCTGGACACGTTCCAGCTTGTCCGTATCCTTCTTGAACTGTGGAGCCCAGAACTGGACACAGTATTCCAGGTGAGGTCTGACCAGAGCGGAATACAGTGGTACTATTACTTCCCTTGATCTAGATGCTCTACTCCTATGGATGCAGCCCAGAATTGCATGGGCTTTTTTAGCTGCTGCATCACACTGTTGACTCATGTCAAGTTTGTGGTCTACCAAGACTCCTAGATCCATCTAGGCCAGAACAGAACAAACAGAACAGAACCCCCCCCCCTAATTTTCTGCAAGATGCCCAGTTATGTAACCGCCGGCGGAGAAGGGGAAGGGGGAATGAAACCAACAGGACGCAGTGGCCCCCTTGGGGTTCCGGCCGTCTCCAGAATTGGCACCCAAGCCCCATTTTGCACCCAAAGCGGTCGCTCCCCCCCCCTGCAAAAACATAGCAAGGTTCCAGACCTCATGATGGCCAGGATAGTGCCAAAGGGTCTCTGCCCAGCGATAAGCCAAAACGGAATGGCAGGCGAGAATGATAGGATATTTACAACTCGCAAGGGTTGTCTAAGTCAAATGTTATACGTTATATGTAAACTGAAGTTAATTGATGTATAATAAAGGTTATTTTAATTTATATAAAAAAAGAGAAACACGCGCTCTAACCACTGAGCGACGCAGCCCCTTCCCGACATTTGGGGGAAGGCGGAAGGAGGGAAGAGCAAATCGGCCCCCGGAGGCTCCGTTGCACAGAGCACAGCAGCTGTCAGGGCCGTTTTTCGTCAGCCGCACAAACAGGAAATGGAGGCTCTTCCTCTGAAGATCTTGGCCTTTCACACACACAAGCGGATCCCCGCCGCTGCCAAATGCACAGGCCGCCCCGGCGCTTCTGCTCCCGAGGGTTGCCAACGTACCGAGCCCACGTTTCCAAACGCAAAGCGCGGTTTTGCTGCCTCCCACCCCAAGCCCTGCTCCTCGATCGCATTCGTCAGCCGAGGAACTTAAGGGGGTGGGTACTGCGCCTCCTCGTTCCTAACCCGCACAACCGCCCTGCGAGGTAGGCCAGGCTGAGAAGAGGCAGCGGCTGGCTTCCGAGGGCCGAGTGGGGATTCGAACTCGGCTCTTTCCCGGGTCTTAGAGTGGGGTTCAAAAAAGCATCGCTGCCTCTGACCTGGAGAGCTACCAGCCACCGAGAGCCGCCCCCTCCTCCCTCCCAACCGCGGGATTTGCCGATTAATCGATCGCCAATTTATTCCCTTTCAGTTCCGTTTACGGACTGCCTCAATTTCACAACATAGAATCCTAGAGTTGGAAGAGACCCCAAGGGCCACCCAGTCCAACCCCCTGCCAAGCAGGAACACCATCAAAGCATTCTTGACAGATGGCTGTCAAGCCTCTGCTTAAAGACCTCCAAAGAAGGAGACTCCACCACCCTCCTTGGCAGCAAATTCCACTGTCAAACAGCTCTTACTGTCAGGAAGTTCTTCCTAATGTTTAGGTGGAATCTTCTTTCTTGTAGTTTGAATCCATTGCTCCATGTCCGCTTCTCTGGAGCAGCAGAAAACAACCTTTCTCCCTCCTCTATATGACATCCTTTTATATATTTGAACATGGCTATCATATCACCCCTGAACCTTCTCTTCTCCAGGCTAAACATACCCAGCTCCCTAAGCCGTTCCTCATAAGGCATCGTTTCCAGGCCTTGGACCATTTTGGTTGCCCTCCTCTGGACACGTTCCAGCTTGTCCGTATCCTTCTTGAACTGTGGGGCCCAGAACTGGACACAGTATTCCAGGTGAGGTCTGACCAGAGCGGAATACAGTGGTACTATTCCTTCCCTTGATCTAGATGCTATACTCCTATGGATGCAGCCCAGAATTGCATTGGCTTTTTGAGCTGCTGCATCACACTGTTGACTCATGTCAAGTTTGTGGTCTACCAAGACTCCTAGATCCTTTTCACATGTACTGCTCTCAAGCCAGGTGTCACCCATCCCGTATTTGTGCCTTTCATTTTTTTTGCCCAAGTGTAGTACTTTACATTTCTCCCTGTTGAAATTCATCCTGTTTGCCTTGGCCCAGTTCTCTAATCTGAGGTCAGTAGCAAGAATAAAAAACAGGCAGTGTGCCGCTTCGCTTATTCAAAACGAGAATGGTGATTTTTCAAAACACATGCAGAGCAGTTCCATACAGAAAAAAAAGCAACCTCAAATCTCAAAAACAACGTTAAGCTGCACCGTTAAAGAAAAGAATCCTGGGAATTGTAGTTTATCCCTCGCACCGCTACAATTCCCAGCACCCTGAAACTCAAGCTCCCAGGACTTTCTTTTTGGCAGAAGCCGAGTGCTTTAAAAGGGAAGCGAGAGGTTCAGAAGGAGAGGCATGGCTGCAGCCATCTCTTCCGCTCATGGCGCGGCGACGCTTGGGTTGCGAAAGGATCCGGCAGCCGATTAAAAACCAAAAAGGAAGTTCCCAATCGCCGGCCTCCGGCCCCCAAAACAGAGCCAAACAACGCTTCAGAGGCTCAGGCAGAAAATGCGCATGGCGAATTTCGAACACTGATCTACGTCCAAAAAAGGACCCTAGCTCCATGGGGCAAGTGTGAGCCCTTTATTTTACCTCTCCCCAAAGCGTAAGGAGAGTCCCACAGCAGATGGATCAGGGAATCTAGTCCCGACTCCTGTCCTCACAGTGTCTGCTAAGATGCCCCAAACCAGGACTTGAACGCATCACCGTTCAGAGTCATTTCCTGCCTGCGGCAGCGACAACAGAGCCCTTGGCTAGTGGCCACATATCCTCCCTGGATTTGTATAATCTCCTTTTTAGAGTCATCCAAGTTGATGCCCATCGCTAAACCTCACCGCGTCGTTGAGCTGCCCACAGTGTGAACAGCCTCCTTTTTCTCTTCTTTTCGAAGTAATTTTTATTGGCCTTTACAAAATAAATCACGCACTTAACACAATTAAATTTCAAAACAGAAGAAGGGTTCTTCCGAATCTTCAGATTTCCCTCCTCCCCTCCGTGGGTCCTTTAAATATCTTAATCAACTGCACATTATAGCTCATCCGAATTATAGTCCTCCAAAGTCTTTGCAAAGTTATTCAAAGCCTGGCGAAGGAGTTCAAGCGTTCTCTCCGATACAATCTATATTTGCTTCCTTCTTCTGTTGCAAAAGGAAAGCCCTGCAGCAGCTGGATCCAGCCAAAAGGGACTCATCCGGACCTCACAGCACAGGAGGCCAGTCCCTTCTCCTCCCCTCCAATAAAACATTTCAGGGGGCCACACACATGCCCAAAGTCGGTGGACACTGCCATTTGAATGACACTCGTGTGCCGCATCTTGCGATCAGTTATGTGGGGCGGGTCTTTCCTGCCCCCCCCAATATTTTATTCCAGTTCGTGCCCCTGCCTCACAGTGACCGATCAAACGCCCAAAGGTAGGAGCCAAGTGCAAGTTCTGCATCTGTGCCCTGACAGTGGATGGAGAACGCATTTAGTTTCACCTGGCAATTGTGGCCAGGCGAAAACATCAGCAGGATTTTAACCACCCTTGTAAAGTAACAAAAAAATATGGACAATTGAGACGGGTGGAAAAATCTGGATATGAACTGATATATGCAGTTCCAAACATTATTAAGAGATGGGGGGGGGGGAGTCTTGAGATTCAGAGTAATCTCATTTTGTAATTGATTTGTAATTGATTTTGTTATATGTTTTAAAATCAAATAATATATATGTGTGTGTGTGTGTGTGTGTGTTTATATATATATGAGAATGCAGTCAACGTGGTCACTGAAAACCACTGAACTGATCCAATACCTTTTTAAAGCTGCCAGACAGAACCTAGGAGGAGCCCCCTGTGGTGGCAGGATCAGGCCCAAAGGGGCTTGCCTAGCCCAAAATCCTGTCCTCGCCGTGGCCACCCAAAGGGAAACCAGCAAGCGAGAGCAAAAAAAAAAGCCTTGCGTCTCCACCTACGATAGACTGCCTCTGCTCAAAGAGGTTCCACTGAGGAACCGAGAAGAGCTTGGTGCTGCTGGATCAGGACCCAAGGGGGGGAGGGGGGTCCCACCCAGTCAGGCTTCCTGTCCTCAAGAGTGGCCAACCAGTTCAAAGCAGCAACTGGACCTCATTCCTGCCTCCAGCAGTAGAGGGGCATCAGCAAAAGTCTTCTCCTTTCCCACTACATTCCTGGAATTCTGTCGCCCCCCCTCCCCTCCACATCCTTGACGCTTGAGTCAGGGAACCAGCCTTGCTTCTCACCCGAGAAAAATCCCCCCCCCCAATGATCCAGGGTTCATTTTAGGACACAAATTGGGAGCGGTGGGAAAGTTGTTTTGGGGAGAATTTTCCCCTTAAACCTCACATTGCCTTTTTTTGGGTGGGGGAAAGGGGGAAGGAAGCCGGAGCCCAAAGGAGATCGGTGACCTCGGATGCTCCGGGTCCAAACCAGCCCCCCCCTCACAATCTGGCCGAGGGGATTATGTCCTAATCTGTACAAGCGCACGCAGATTAACGGGGGGGGGGGGTGAGGCGGGAGAGGAAGAAGGAGAAACAGCCAACCTGTTATTCAGCGCGAGAGAGATAATAAAAACACAAAGGAAGGAGACGAGAGACCTTCTGGTGGATAATATAGTAATAAAAAAACGTCACAGCCCAGAAATTAGAGTACAAGATGCTATTTCGGAGGGAGGGGGCCTCCTAGCACAAAAGCCCCCGCCACACAGACACACACACACACACACACACACACACAGGCGAGAGAGAAGAGGCGCCTCTGGGTATGTGGTTGTTAAACCTTTTTGCAACCCTCTAACTCAGGAAGTTTGGCGCGCCTGGGAACGTCCCCCAAAAAAGCACCCATGCGCGCGCGAGGGGGGGGGGCTGTTTGTGCAATGCACACCACCCCCGGGGAGGATGGGAACAAACTCTCAGCAAGCAACACCCCCCCATCCCTCCTCCGGCAAAGGCGCTTCTTCCCCTCCCTCTCCAAAAAGCAGCTCCGTTCGGTGCGTAATTGCGCCCCGGCGCGTTTCGTTCGCTCCTTGGCTGCGCGCCTCCGCCTTGGTTACCTCTTGGAGCGCTGGCTCAGGGCGCCCAGCTGGGCCCCCCAGGTGCCGGGGTCCGACATCGCCGGCCACAGACGGGTCCTTCTCCTCCTCCTCCTCCCGCTGGGCGCCGTCACCGCCTTCCGAGGGCCGCCGGCCTACAAGCCCAGGCGCTCCGCAGCGCCCCCTCCCGAGATTTACGCAGCAGAGAGAGACACACACGCACCAACCCCCGCCCGCCCCCAAATTCCTTTCCCACGTGCGCCGGGGAATCTGTTGGAAAAGGTTCACAAACGGGCCGCCGAAACGATCCCGGGGATGCGGCGACTCCGGGAAAGCGCGCAGCGTTTGGGTTGTTGTTTTCAGTTTAGAGAGGCGGCGAGGAAGAGGCGACACGAGAGAGGTTTGCAAAAGGATGGCACGACGTGGAGAGAAAAAGGGTTTCTTCCTCCCTCTCTCCCAGATCAAGGGAAGGAATAGTCCCACTGTATTCCGCTCTGGTCAGACCTCACCTGGAATACTGTGTCCAGTTCTGGGCACCACAGTTCAAGAAAGATACTGACAAGCTGGAACGTGTCCAGAGGAGGGCAACCAAAATGGTCAAAGGCCTGGAAACGATGCCTTATGAGGAACGGCTTAGGGAGCTGGGTATGTTTAGCCTGGAGAAGAGAAGGTTCAGGGGCGATATGATAGCCATGTTCAAATATATAAAAGGATGTCATATGGAGGAGGGAGAAAGGTTGTTTTCTGCTGCTCCAGAGAAGCGGACACTGAGCAATGGATTCAAACTACAAGAAATAAGATTCCACCTAAACATTAGGAAGAATTTCCTGACAGTAAGAGCTGTTTGACAGTGGAATTTGCTGCCAAGGAGTGTGGTGGAGTCTCCTTCTTTGGAGGTCTTTAAGCAGAGGCTTGACAGCCACCTGTCAATAATGCTTTGATGGTGTTCCTGCTTGGCAGGGGGTTGGACTGGACGGCCCTTGGGGTCTCTTCCAACTCTAGGATTCTATGATTCTAATGCAAAGAAGATTTCACAAACTCGTGGAGAAGGCCTGGCTGTCAATGGCTGCCAGCTATGGTGGCTCTTCCCTGCCCTCTAGGCTTGCAGGCAGCAGTCCTTCTGAACCCCAGTTGCTGGAAGCCACAGGAGGAGAGGGGGCTTTCTGGCGGTTCCCTCCCTGCGAGAAGCGAAATTACAGGGAAGCAGACAGAGGGCCTTCTCGGTGGTGGCGCCCGCCCTGTGGAACGCCCTCCCGCCAGATGTCAAGGAAACAGCTACAGTGGTACCTCGGTTTACGAACTTAATCCGTTCCGGAAGTCCGTTCTTAAACCGAAACCGTTCTTAAAAGAGGTACGCTTTCCCTAATGAGGCTTCCTGCCACCTGTGCCCAGGGCCGGCGCTTCCATTTAGGCGAACTAGGCAGTTGCCTAGAGCGCCAAAATGGAGGGGGCGCTGGCCAGCCTGCCCGCCGCCCCAACCAGCGGCGAAAATCGCAGCAGCGCGGGGCGCCCGGCGGCAGGGAGCGGGGCACCGTACGTCATGCGCAATGACGTCACGTGGCCCGCCCCCTCACCTAGGGCGCCAAAACCCCTAGCACCGGTCCTGGGTTTACGATCTTAATCCATTCCGGAAGTCCGTTCTTAAACCGACACCGTTCTTAAAAGAGGCACACTTTCTCTAATGCGGCTTCCTGCCACCGGTGCCTTTCCACCGTTTGACGACCAAGGTAAGGTTCTCAAACCAAGACACTATTTCCGGTTTTGTGGAGTTCGTAAACTGAATACTGTAGTTCGTAAACAGGGCTGTTCTTAAACCAGTGATGGCTAACCTTGACACTCCAGATGTTTTGGGACTACAACTCCCATCACCCCTGACCACTGATCCTGTTAGCTAGGGATGATGGGAGTTGTAGTTCCAAAACATCTGGGGTGTCAAGGTTAGCCATCACTCTCTTAAACCAAGGTACCAATGTATCTGGCTTTTAGAAGACATTTGAAGGCAACCCTGTGCAGGGAAGCTTTTAATGTTTGATGTCTTGCTGTGTTTTAATTTGTTGGAAGCTGCCCAGAGTGTCTGGGGCAACCCAGTCAGATCGGAAGGTCGGCGGTTCAAATCCCCGCGACGGGGTGAGCTCCCGCTGCTCTGCCCCAGCTCCTGCCAACCTAGCAGTCCAAAAGCACACCAGTGCAAGTAGATAAATAGGTACCGCTGGGGCGGGGAGGTAAACGGCGTTTCCGTGTGCTCACGGTATCCCGTTGCGCCAGAAGCGGTTTAGTCCTGCTGGCCGCATGACCCTGAAAACTGTCTGTGGACCAGTGCCGGCTCCCTCGGCCTGAAAGCGAGATGAGCGCCGCAACCCCAGAGTCGCCTTTGACTGGACTTAACCAGTCCAGTCAACAGAGCCTAGGGGCTGCTGATCAGAAGGTCGGCGGTTCGAATCCCCGCGACGGGGTGAGCTCCCGTTGCTCGGTCCCAGCTCCTGCCCACCTAGCAGTTCGAAAGCACGTCAGAGTGCAAGTAAATAGGTACCGCTCTGGCGGGAAGGTAAACGGCGTTTCCGTGCGCTGCTCTGGTTCGCCAGAAGCGGCTTAGTCCTGCTGGCCACATGACCCGGAAGCTGTACGCCGGCTCCCTCGGCCAGTAAAGCGAGATGAGCGCCGCAACCCCAGAGGCGGACACGACTGGACCTAACGGTCAGGGGTCCCTTTACCTTTACCTTTTAACCGTCCCGGGGTCCTTTACCTTGATCATTTGAAACCAAAGCCAAGTAAATCACTACAGGGCCCATGGTGCAGTTTTGCAGCAACCTTTATCTTTCTTTATCTTTATATCTTTATGTACAACGAAATTGGATTTAAAATAATAATAATAATAATAATAATATATAATATTATTATAATATAATAATAAATAATATAATATTAAATATTAAATAATATATAATAATAAATAATTTAAAAATTCATTTAACAGCAGTAAAAGCCATACGAAACACTTAAAAATAAGGGAGAGCACTGAGCAGCCGCTGCGTCTATGCGCGCCGCCATCTTAGAACTCTTATAAAAAATAACAGAAATTTAAACAAAAATCAAAAATGGGAGGTCTGTGGCCTTAAAAAGCAAAGCGGATAACTATAGAACCCATGAGCCAGTGCTACTGTGAGAAGGAAGGAAGGAAGGAAGGAAGGAAGGAAGGAAGGAAGGAAGGAAGGAAGGAAGGAAGGAAGGAAGATGGGAGAGTGAAAGCCTTGGAGTTGCAGGGAAAAAGACTCCTGTGAGTTTGAACCCAGGTCTCTCTCACACACATCCATGCAACAATACTGTCTCTCTCTCCCTGTCTTTTCTCTTTCTCTCTCTGTGAACATGACAACTGTGGAGGGAAGCAGGCCGCCAGACAAGCAGGGTGGCGGAGAGCCAAGGCGATTGCTGACTGAGCCGCCAAGCCAGCAGCGGTTGAAGGCTGCCTCTCCATGGCAACGGTTGTCCAGCTGACCTGGGGGGGGGGAATGGCAGAGAGCCGGGCTGCGCATGCAGGCGCATATATATCCCTCCTCCCTCGTGCTCAGGAAGTCCTGCGGCGCATGCCAGCCCCCCCTCCCTGCCCCTGCCGTGCGGCGCATAAAGGTTGCAGATGTGAAACTCTCTTTAAAATACCGCCGTCTCTGTTTGTTCAAAGAGCTGGTGCTCTTCGCAACAGCCGGGAGGTTGGGACTTTGGAGACATTTGCAGGCTTGGAAGGGAACCCCAGCGGTCATCCAGTCTGACCCCCTGGCAATGCAGGAATCTCGGTTAAAGCATTCAGGACAGAGGGGCATCCAAGCTCTGCTTCCTTACAAGGAAGGAAGAGCCCACCACCTACTGGACAAACAGCTCTTGCCGTCAGAAAGTTCTTTCTGATATCGAGTTGGTGCAAAAACTAGGGGGATGTGTGTCTGTCTCGCCCCTTTGCCCCAAAGCTCAAGCTTCCGTCCCTCATGAGGGCCGGAGAAGAGGAAAAAACGAGGGCCAGGGAAGAGGAAAAAAGCACTCCCGCAATTCGGCTGACCGTGAGGGTTAGCCAGTGGGAAGCATCGATTCCTGAAATCGTTTCATAACCAAAGAGCGGCATTGACTGAGTTCTGGGAGGGGGGAAGGATGCCTCTGGCCGGATGGCCGCTTTGCTTTTGCAAAGGCAGTTCTGGAGTTGGGTGCGAATTCAGGCCACCCGCCGAGCGGAGGGGAAAGTCTCCAAGCTCTCCAGAGCCACCAGCCACATGTCGGGGGTCTCTGAATCATGCCAGTCGCTGAGAACCGACCGACCGCCAAGAAGGCGGAGAGGGAAGTGAGGGGCAGAAGGAGGGAGACTTTGAGACCCTAAATCCCCGCTGCCTTGCGAGATTTCTTGGTGGGGGGCGGAGAATAAAAGGCTCAGGAGGAACTAGTGATGGCTAACCTTGACACTCCAGATGTTTTGGGACTACAACTCCCATCATCCCTGACCACTGGTCCTGTTAGCTAGGGATGATGGGAGTTGTAGTTCCAAAACATCTGGAGTGTCAAGGTTAGCCATCACTACACCAAGGGTAGGCAAACTAAGGCCCGGGGGCCAGATGCGGCCCAATCGCCTTCTCAATCCGGCCCGCGGATGGTTCAGGAATCGGCGTGTTTTTACATGAGTAGACTGTGTCCTTTTATTTAAAATGCATCTCTGGGTTATTTGTGGGGCACAGGAATTTGTTCTCCCCCCCACAAAATAGTCCGGCCCCCCACAAGGTCTGAGGGACAGTGGACCGGCCCATGGCTGAAAAAGGTTGCTGACCCCTGGCCTACACAAACCCAGAGCGCGTCTCCTTCCGGCAACTCCTGGTGCCAAGCGTTTTGCTCAGTGTTACTTGGGGGTTGTGGGAAGAAGGGCACCCCCCCTGCCAAACACCCCCCCCTCTCTGCTCCTGGTGGAAGAGACCCATGGCCAGAGGGATTGGTCAGGGTCCTCTCCTCTGGGTGTCAAAAATGCCCACCCCTCAGGGACATAGCTGTCAACCCTCCCTTTTTTTGCGGGAAACTCCCTTATTCCAACGCCGTTTCCCGCTGCTATCCCGGATGGTTGATATCCCTTCAATTCCCCGGATTTCCAAGAAAGCAGCTCCTCTCCCTCCCTGCCGGCCAGGGAGGCTCCTCAGCTGCGTTGCTCGGCTGCCAATAAGGAGTCTGAGACCGACTGGGGGCGGAGCTTGCAGGCCTTGTGCAGCCAGACCCTCACGCCCAACCAGACAGACAGCCTGCCTGCCGTCTACGCGCTCGCTCTTGCGCTCACCCATTCGTGCGCAGCCTCTGGAGCGCAGGGTGGCGAGGCTACTTGGTGCCATTGCAATGCCCTCGCGGCATCCCTTATTTTCAAATCCGAAAATTTGGGGAAAATCCCTTATTTTCAAATCCGAAAGTTGACAGCTATGCTCAGGGATCCCCGCAGTGGGGGATTCACGGGGGGGGGGGGCAGCCGGACTTCGAGGGACCACGCCAGGCCAAGAGGAGACCTCGGGGCAGATCAGGAAAGCCCCCCCCTTTTCCATGATGATGTTTTTGGGTGGGATCATTAATCCCTGGGGATGAGGTTTGATTTTACATGGGGGCAACCATCCCCAAATTCGCCGCCGCCTCCAGGGAAGAGAACTAGACATGGAACGGAAATTTTCTTGCCAGGCCAAATCTCCTGGCCAAGAGCAGTTAAAGAAATATTAATATTAATATTAATAATAATATTTTTTTTTAAAATGGTGGTTGTAGCTTGGGGAGGAGGGGGTTACCGGGATCCAAGGGGGCTCCATTAATTGGACACAAGGGGTCCAAGTCGGCTTTTGTTAGGGAAATTCGAGATGGATTTGTTTCCATGGGAACTAATTTGCCAACTAATTGCCCTTTAAGTTCTGTAAAGGGGGCAGAAGCTGGAACTCTTCCCCAGCCCCATTTAAAGCTGGGGTGGCCTTAGTTGGGGGGAGGGCCTGAACAGGCCCCAATTTGGGTCACAAACTAGGTAGTAGACCTATGTTTTTCTACTTGGGAGAAAGTTCCAATGGGGTAATCTCAGGTAGCGCAAACCTGTAGTTTGGGGAGGGGAGGGGGGGTCACTTCATGCAGTGTCTACCCAGGATTTCCAGCAGGGAAATACCCCCAGGCCGGAGGGACCTTCTGCGTGCCAAGCAGGGGCTCTCTGCGCCCCTGAGCTAAGGAACCAAGTTCCTAGTCCTCATGAATCTAAACTGAACAGAAGCTGAGCCAGACCACAGAGCGGATTATTCTTCCTACACTGGCTGGCAGTGGCTCTCTAGGTTTCAGGTGGGGGGGCCAAGCAAGGACTGAACCCGAGGCCCTTCTACGTGCCAAGCGACTGCCCTAACCCACCAAGCCGCGGAGATTCTAAAACACGCAAATATTGAAATAAATACAAAAAAGCAAATACGTCTCCTTTTGCCCGCCCAGGGCTGCCAGCTGTCACAGCTGCGCCCATCAAAACACAAGCGCTTATATTCCTCTCGCTCTCTCTGCCAGGCGCCCGTGTTATTCATTAATCCGCCCTACGAGGCCATCGGAGGAGGAGGTGGCCTTGGCCAAGGAGTCAGAGAGGGATGGGGAGATTGCCTGCCCCACGGTGACCGCTCCTCCCTCGGCCGTGGGAACCTTTGGACCGCCGGGTGCTGCTGCGCTACAACTCCCGCTGGCCACGGCGAGAAGGCCCAGCAGCACTGGCTTACAAGAACGTCACAAGAGCCTGCTGGATCGGGCCCATCTTAGCCCACCCTCCCCGTCCTTGCTGAGGCTAAGCAGGCACCCCAAAGATAAGCCCCAGGGACGACAACTGCCTTTTGCTTGCCACCAGGTAGACCAGCCCTGTCCATGGAGGCTCTGTTTAGGAGTCAGAAGTGCCTGCCCCCTCTCCATTTCCTCCGCACAAACAACCCTGTGAGGTAGGCCCAGGCTGTGTTTGTGGCGTGAGAGAAGGTGCAGGGAATTGGACCATGGGCTCTAACCACTACACCAAGCTGCCGTTTTCTTTCCTTCCCCCTGCAAGAAAAAGACACATCTCCCCACTCGCGGTTGGGGTCTCTTACCTCCAGGGGTGCAACGCCAGGGGGCTGAGAGGACTCAGGGGGCTCAGGAGGGTCGGACTCTGGCTCCCGGGGGAGAGGCTGCAGAAGGAAGAGAGCCGAGGAGAACGAGGGGCTGCGTGAATAAGGGTCAGAGGCGCAACCCCACCCCACCAGGAGATGAGTTGGGGGGGCAATGACAGGGACCCAGTCCGTTGCCCCTCACCACCATCTAGAGACGACAGCTCCTTACACGTTCAGGGAGATCCCATTACGAAGCTACAATTCCCAAAGCAGGGAACTGTAGCGCTGCCTTGGCACCGTGCTGTTGAATCCCTAAGCTGGTTGGGGGGCAATGGGGTATTAGGTGGAGAGGGAGAGAGAAAGCACCTTGCAGGTGACAATATCTTGGAAAGACCCCCCCCCCCCGGTTTGTAGGATCTGGGCAGAGGGGAGGGAAGCACTCTGCCCATGCCCAGAGAGCCTCTTAATATCCCAAGCTTGGGGAGCTGGAGCGCTGTTACATTTATATATCCTGCTTTTCCTCTAAAAGTGGCAAGCGTGGTTCTTCTGGCACAACAGCCCTGAGAGGTAGGCCGGGCTCAGAAAGGTACTGACTGGCTCTCTAAGGCACCCAGTGAGTTTCAGGGGGAAGCGGGTGGAGGGGTTGGGGGACTCGAACCCCAGACTGCCAGGCCCCGGGCGCTCGAGCCCCTACTCCAAACGCCTTTTCTTTCCACGCGGCAGGCGGAGGTTCAACAGGTGGTGCTCTCCCCCCCTTCCCCGCTCCAGCCCTGCCAGCCACGCATCTGCTGCGTGCGTGGTTTTTAATCGGAATAAAATTGCATCAGGGCAATGTTGGTGGCGCTGCCTGGGCAACCCTCTTTGCGGGTCAGGGGTGGGGGTGGGACGGGGGCAGGTTTGCGGAAGGCGCCACAGCCCCGGGGTTGGCTCCATGAGCTCTGCGGGACCCTTCCCTCTCCGCGCCCGGAGGGAGAAGCCACGGAGAGCTCTTTCCTCCCCTCTGCGTCGTCCTCCCTCTCTTTGGGGAATCACCGCCGCCCCCTCCTCCCTCCGCAGCCGGTTCCCTGGCAACCGAGCCGTGCGTCACTGGAGACCCCGGGATGGAAGGAGCGGAGAGGGGAGGGAGGGGAGGGATCCCCCGAAGGGAGAAAGAGGGGCCGCGAGAGAGAGGAAAAGACCCCCAGCCCTGCCCAGCTCGGTGCCAAGCAAGCAAGCGCTCCGCCGTGCGCCCCTCTCCAAGCGCTCTCGGGTCGCTGCCTGCCGGCGCTGGAACCTCTCCCCCCCGTTTCCCCACCCTCTCTCCCCAAGCGAGGGCGCCCCCTCCCTCCGTCCCGGAGCCCCCAGACCTACTCCACCAAGGTCAACGAAGGGATCTTCAGCTTGGCACGGCGCGCCTGCATGGCGACGGCGGCGGCGGGGTTGGCAACTGCCCGCTCTGCTCGCGCGGCTTCCCCCGGCTCTCGCTCGCTCGCCCGCCCACCCGGCCCTCCTCCTCCCCCCCCCCCACCTCGGAGGGAGGGAGGGAGAGAGGGAGAAGAGGGCCAGGGAGGAACAGAAAAGCCCTGCGGTGGGGTGGAGGTAGCTGGAGCGCGCCGCAGTCCCCTAGAAATTAACAAAGCGCAAGCGACAAGGCGCCAGTCCGCAAGGTTTCTGGAGAAAGGCGCGCGTCCCCGGGGGACCTGACCTCTCCAATGGAAAAGGCGCTCTCAAGAGGGTCGGGGGCATAGGTGCCAACGCCCTGGGGCGGTGGGTGCCGAAGCACCCACAAAAGTCCCCACGAAGGGGCCGGGTAGCCACAAATTTCAGTGTCAGGGCCGTGCATGGCCGCGGGGCCATGGGCAGAGAGCAGAGACTTGTACAGAGGTTCGTATTGCGCACACAGGTTGGCAGCAGCGGAGGCTGGGTTCCTCAGCGCTCCAGCCCTGAGCTATATTGTTGTTGTTTAGTCGTGTCCGACTCTTGGTGACCCCCTGGACCAGAGCACGCCAGGCACTCCTGTCTTCCACTGCCTATCATCTATCTATCTATCTATCTATCTATCTATCTATCTATCTATCTATCTATCTATCTGCCTGTTGTTGTTGAGTCGTTTAGTCATGTCCGACTCTTGGTGACCCCCTGGACCAGAGCATGCCAGGCACTCCTGTCTTCCCCTGCCTCCCGCAGTTTGGTCAGACTCATGTTGGTCGCTTAGAGAACACTGTCCCACCATCTCATCCTCTGTCGTCCCCTTCTCCTTGTGTCCTCAGACGGGGGAGCAACCCCAGCCCTATCCAAGCCCATGGTTTTATTTTTAAGTCACTGGGTTAAATTAAAGCACACATTCTACTCATGTCAAAACACCAGGCAGGCCCCACAAATAACCCAGAGATGCATCTACAGTAATAAAGTGCAAGTGTCTCTGCGTCCAGTCCCTGTGTCCGTCCCTGTGTCCTACTGCGCATGTGCCCCACAGACACAGGGATTGGAGCGCAGAGACTTCGGGTGGCCGGGCGAAACTGCGCATGTGCCACACGGGCACAGGGATTGGAGCGCAGAGACTTTGGGCGGCCGGGCTGTTGAAGCAGCGGGTGCGCGCTCACGTGGACTTACTTCTAAGCGGCAGCGGCCGTTACAAGTGGCGGCTGAGTTGACTTGCCGGGGCCTGGCTAGTGCCAGTGCCGCCGCCGCGATGCGCCTCCTGCGCTGCCTGCTGAAGGGCCATTCGGCGCTGGCCGGGGCGCCCAAGTACATCGAGCACTTCAGCAAGTTCTCGCCGTCCCCGCTTTCCATGATGTTCTAGCGCCCGTTAATTTAACGGGCTTAAAGTCTACTAGTTTTAAATAAAAGCACACATTCTACTCATGTCAAAACACCAGGCAGGCCCCACAAATAACCCAGAGATGCATTTGAAATAAAAGCACACATTCTACTCATGTCAAAACATGCTGATTCCCGGACCATCCGCGGGCCAGACTGAGAAGGCGATGGGGCTGGATCCAGCCCCCGGGCCTTAGTTTGCCTAACCATGCTTTAGACGTTCTCGGGGGGGGGGTCCCCCAACTTTTCTTTGTGGGCCACACATTCGGAACAGAAATTTGCTTGCGCCAATTTTTTTATTTCATTTCATAGGAAAACAAAATGAAAACAACTGCCAACAGGGCTTGGTTTGGAACACAGAACACAGCTGCTTTATACGATGATCATGGGGCGTCCGGAAAATGTATAACAATAATAGAATTTGCAGAGCCGGAAGGGAGCAGGACTGTCATTCTAGCCCCCTGAAGCAATGCTCTTCAAAAGAGGCCTAGATACTGCTTGTATATCCCATTGATCGATTGGTTGTAGGGCTTGTTTTCAACTATGTGATGTATCACCAGCTAAATATCACGATATATTGATATATTGCTATGCCTGAATAAGGATGGAGTAGGTTTTTTTGGAACTGTGGTCTAAACCACAAAACCTAGGGCTTGCCGATCGGAAGGTCGGCGGATCGAATCCCCGCAATGACGGGGTGAGCTCCCGTTGCTCGGTCCCTGCTCCTGCCCACCTAGCAGTTCGAAAGCACATCACAGTGCAAGCAGATAAATAGGTACCACTCCGGCGGGAAGGTAAACGGCGTTTCCGTGCGCTGCTCTGATTCGCCAGAAGCGGCTTAGTCCTGCTGGCCACATGACCCGGAAGCTGTACGCCGGCTCCCTCAGCCAATAAAACGAGATGAGCGCCGCAACCCCAGAGTCGTTTGCCACTGGACCTAACGGTCAGGGGTCCCTTTACCTTTACCTTTTAGGTTTTCAATATCACCAGCTAAATATCACGATGTCTGGTATAAGGTTGGAGCTATTGGGGAGGCCTTGGCCAGATTCACAGTTTTCCCCACATTGGGATTTTTTTCCAGAAAATACAGACACACATATCGTGATTTGCAATATATCACCAGGTCAAAAAATCATGAAACCGATATCACAATGCAGAATTCAAACCGTATCGTGGGGTATAATAAATAATCGTGGGGTATAATAAATAATCGTGGGGTATAATAAATAATTATTATTATCATCATCATCATCATCATTATTATTATTATTATTATTATTGCTATGGGAATACTCTGCCACCAGGAAACCCCCCCCCAGTGAGCCTGGCTGGCCAGCTTGTGGGGCCCCCAGAGGCATCTATCTGGGTGCCCGCCGTCGGAGACAGAAGCCCGAGCGACACAGAACCCCGAAACGCGGGGAAGATCCCCCTACTCACGTTTTCCCACGGCGAGGCAGGCTCAGCTCCTTCTGCGGAAAAGGAAAGGGGGGAAAGAGAGTCAGGATGAGGCCACTGGGACTTCCCAGCCGCCCCTTCCACCTCGCTCGGACCCCTCGAGCCCCAGCTCGTTGCAGGAGGGGAGACGCATATGCCGTCTTACGGGGGGGGGGCTGTGTGGCTCATGGAAAAACACACTGATTCTCAGACCGTCCGTGGGCCGGATTGAGAAGGCGATTGGGCCGCATCCGGCCCCCGGGCCTCAGTTTGCCTACCCATGTTCTAAAATAAACCCCTTACTAGATCATTTCCCCTTCCCCTTCCCCTATGTGGCACAGTCCACTCCACTGAATTTATTTCAAAGGAAGATTGGCAGCATCAGGGCAGCTGTTTGGCATGCAGAATGCGAATTTATGGGGAAGTCTCCCTGCTTGCAAACCTGCAGGGGGGGACGGGGTGGGGGGGAGGCTTGCTGCCAGCCAGTGCAGACACTACTGAGCTAAGTGTCTCTCTCTCTCTCTCTCTCTCTCTCGCCCCACCCAGGACCAAAGGCCCTGCCTTCTGCCCCCACCCCCACCGCCCTCCTGAGCACGTGCAGAGCGACTGCCCCAGGGCACAGAGGGCAGGGCGAACTTTCCCTGCAATGCTGCCAACAGGTGAGGGACGAAGGTCATTGAATCGATGATAAGAACAGGAGAGGTGTGTTGACACCCCCAAAGCAGGGTGGATAAAAATCAATTTATATATATATATATAAAATTCAGATTATTATTTTTATTTAAATCAGATTTTTTTAAAAAGATGTAAATGGGTTTTTAAAAAATTACACACACACACACAGGTATATATATATATATATAAATTCAGATTATTATTTTTATTTAAATCAGATTTTTTTAAAAAGATGTAAATGGGTTTTTAAAAAATTACACACACACACAGATATATATATATATATATATATATATATATATATATATATATATATAAATTCAGATTATTATTTTTATTTAAATCAGATTTTTAAAAATTTAAATCGATTTTTAAAAAAATTTAAATCGGATTTTTTCTTGCTGGTATAATCTTAATATTTACAACCAGATGAAAGTTTCATTTTTGGAATAATAAATTTTCAGAATAGTTTTTACAGCTATATCAAATTTTTTTTACTGATTTGGTTATATTATTATAAATACATAGATAATTATGAAATTATGGTGAGGTTTAGTAAGTTAACTGTTTATATCGGGACAACTTTTCTGCTGTACTTTATTGGAAGGAGAAAAATAATCATTCCCTTAATAACAATTTAAACAAATCATTTAACCAAAACAGTAACGTTATAGCGTATGTATCCATGTTTGTTAACTGATGTGGTTAAACAAAAAACCTTAGACTGAGTTTTAGCACACTTGATAAACTTAAAACAAATCCTTATTTCCTGATGAATAGCCTTTGGACTACAATGTAACTTATGGTTGTTGGTGAGCTACTTATAATGAGGTGGCTTTTAAACTTTTAAGTTTTAAATTGTTTTAATTTGTATTTTTAACAGTTTGTTTTGTGATTGTGTGGTTTGATGATTGTTAGCCGCCCTGAGCCCGGTTTCAGCTGGGAAGGGCGGGGTACAAATAAAAGTTATTATTATTATTATTATTATTATTATTATTATTATTATTATTAAATAGGAAATCTTTAGAAAGATTTTTCCTCCAAAAGCATTTTTATTTTAAAAATCCCATTTAAATAATAATAATAAAAATCTGATTTAAATTTTAAAAAATCCATTTTTTAAAAATCGATTTTTATCCACCCTGATTCTGTTACGTATTCTCTGTTTAAGAATTGCTACGCTCGGAGCTTCTCTTATTGCACAGGATCGGGACCATTGAAAGGCTTGTTTTGCCTCTGTGATATGGATGGACTCTCTAATTTTGTTCACACAATTCTGATTTAATTTATCATTTGCAACTCCATCATGTATTCTCTGTTTAAGAACTGTGAAACGATACAGGTTTTATATATATATATTATTAGCCCCGTGTTGCCTGTTACTGCTTAAAGTGTGGCAGACAGACCCTGTCCTCTTCCTTCCCCCGGCTGGGTTAAATAAAGAAGAAGGAAGGAGCGAAATGTCTGAAATGTCAGGAGCGATTTTCTTGCTTTGCCATGTTGGGGTTCGGACGGCTGAACGGGCGCAAAGAAGTCAGCCTCTGTTTGGCAGCCTGGGGGGGCGGCTGCCAGGGACGATCAGGGTCGAAGGATGTCTTCGGCATCACCGCCATTGCCTGGTACACACAGACGCACAAGGCAGCACCCTTGGGTGCTGAGGGTGGGGGGCTCTCAAGGAATCAGGGACAAAGGGGGCGACTACGCTGCCGCCTCCTCCCCAAAAACCCAGACAGCTCACTGAACTGTATAAACAGCGCCGGGTTTACATATAATAATAATAATAATAATAATAATAATAATAATAAAAAATTTTATTTATACTCCACCCTTCCCAGCCAAAACCAGGCTCAGGGCAGCTGACAACAATAAAATTACAATAAAATATAAAAGAAAGAAAAAAACGTTGATTAAAATACAGTTTAAAATTATATACATATACATATAAGCTAAACAAGCGATAGCTTAGGGCCCCATTCTCTTGGGGCCCCCCAAAAAAATTTAAAGGGGGAAAATAACTAGAAGTACATTTCCAAAATATTATCTATCTATCTATCTATCTATCTATCTATCTGAAGGCAGCCCTGTTTAGGGAAGCTTTTAATGTCTGATGGATTATTGCATTTTAATATTTTGTTGGAAGCCGCCCAGAGTGGCTGGGGAAACCCAGCCAGATGGGTGGGGTATAAATAATGTTGTTGTTGTTGTTATTATTATTATTATTATTATTATTATTATTATTATTATTATTTAGGCCAGTGCTGGACTTACGTATAAGCTAAAAAAGCTATAGCTTAGGGCCCCACTCTCTTGGGGTGCCCCAAAAAAATTCAAAGGAAAAAAACCACTGGATGTACATTTCCAAAATATTATCTATCTATCTATCTATCTATCTATCTATCTATCTATCTATCTATCTATCTATCTATCTATCTATCTATCTATGCCAGTGCCAGATTTATGTATAAGCTAAACAGGCTATAGCTTAGCCCAGGGGTCAGCAAAAATTTCCAGCAGGGGACCGGTCCACTGTCCCTCAGACCTTGTGGGGGGCCGGACTATATATTTTTTTTGGGGGGGGGAGAACGAATTCCTACGCCCCACAAATAATCCAGAGATGCATTTTCAATAAAAGGGCACATTCTACTCATGTAAAAACATGCTGGTTCCTGGACCGTCTGTGGGCCGGACTGAGAAGGCGATTGGGCCGGATCTGGCCCCCGGGCCTTAGGTTCCCTACCCATGTTCTAGATCAGTGTTCCCCAACCTTGGGGCTCCAGCTGTTTTCGGACTACAATTCCCATCATCCCTGACCACTGGTCTTGCTAGCGATGGATGATGGGAGTTGTAGTCCAAAAACAGCTGGAGCCCCAAGGTTGGGGAACGCTGTTCTAGATGACCATCGGGTTCCCTTCCATGCTTGACAATTCTAGGACTTCGTAGAGTTGGAAAGGGGCCCTGAGGGTCATCTAGCTCAACCCTCCGCCATGCAGGGATCTCAACGCCACCCAATCGGAAACCCTACTGCGCCCTGCTTAGCTAGTGCCAGTCAAAATCTCCTTTGTTGTCGCTTGAAGCCACGATTAGTATAATTTTATTTTTAAAACCAGGGCCAGGGAGACTATGGAGAGGACCTTTGCCCGAGGCGATTCAGCCGCTTGCAAGAAGACACAGACACATAACACACACACACAGAGCCAAGGGGGGGAGGGCGAGATGGGGAAGGCAATTGGCACATCCCGTTTCCTCCACCGTAGCTCAGCAGTGACCCCTGCTGGCCGGGATATGAAATGACTTGGGGAAAATGTTTTTTAAAAAATCACATTTGTTAAAAAGCCAGTTTTGTTAGGAATTGTAGGTGCAAAGATAACCGAAACGACTGCAAAAATGCTGGAAAGATGGTAAGGTAACCTACGAGGCCAGACTGGAAAAATGGAATTACTGGACTATGCAGAGAAGGGAAGGTTAACCGGGGAAATCAGAAATTGGGAGGATCGAAACCTCAACAGAGAATGGGACAAATCAGGGCCGGATTGAGGCTTGATGCGGCCCTCAGCTCCTGAAGGTCACG
Source organism: Darevskia nairensis (assembly GCA_034642065.1). Classification (NCBI taxonomy): domain Eukaryota; kingdom Metazoa; phylum Chordata; class Lepidosauria; order Squamata; family Lacertidae; genus Darevskia; species Darevskia nairensis. The sequence goes on from JAWWNI010001097.1 coordinate 272,905, forward strand.
GGGCCCTTTCTATGTCCAGCTGTCCTTTGTCAACAACAAATCGTTGCTGTTTTTTTGTGTTGAATATATGCTAGATGGTCATTGATGGACCTAATAGGTATCTCAAGCCATTTCCACATCCAAAAATATGCAATGGTTGCAAAGTGAAATACAATTAAGTGGAAGTATATTAGTACTAATAGTGAAATAATTATGAAGCTCTAACTTAAAATGATTTTTGATTCATAAACAGACACCACAAATGGACACCCCCCCTTCAAAGCAGGAGGTGAGAGTAGAGCCCCTTTCCACTTTCTAAGGTAGACTGGCTCCACCATGGAGGCTCCATTGAGGAATCCTAAGAACCTAAAAGCAGCTGGACCGGGCCAAAGGGCGGCCTATCTAAGTCTTGCCCGATAATGCCAAAGTTGCGGGTTCGATTCCCGTACGAGACAGCTGCATATTCCTGAGCCTTTGCAGGGGGTTGGACTGGATGGCCCTCAGGGTCCCTCCTGACTCTGCGGTTCTACAATTCCTGGCCAGCCAGACACCCCTTTCAGGAACCGGGTGCGAGAGAGGCCACTCCCCTTCTGGGGCTTCATAGGACCGCATGTATGCATTTGCAATCGAAATTATCCAAGGCCCGTTGCCAATCCGGTTTATTATCAAAACGTACAGGAGTGTGCATGGAAAAATAAAAATAAAAATAAAAATAAAATATTTCTACATCCACAGGGGTGAGCCACAAGCCTCTGTCTGCAAAGGCTTATCCTGAGCCAGATATTTTCCCTGCCTAGTGATTTTTCTCTCTTTCTGCAAAAATTCACCTTTCGTTCGTAAGCGTGCAGACACGCACAGAGATGCCCACTCAAGGCAGTCTTTTCCTCTGCAATGCACACCCAATTGCACACACACACACAAAACCCCCTCTCCACGCCTCCTGCTCAAGCGAGCACCCTCGACAATTCGCTCAAGCCCCACCACGCCAGCATTGCCTACCCTGGCCGGCAGCAGCTGCTGCTCTCCAAGGTCTCAGGTAAGAAGGAACCGCTTCCCAGCGCTGCCCTGGGCGGCTGAGTCGTTCTGCGTGCCAAGCAGCTGCTCTGCCACGGAACTACGCCCCTTCTTCCCCACGAAAACACACACACACCCAAGCAGGGAAGCACCTTCTACACGCCAAGCACCTGCCCTGCCGCCGCTTAAGGAACGCGGCAGGTAGGTGGGCTCAGACGACCCCCAGGTGGCTGCGGAGCTGAGGAGGGTCTTGGATCTTTCCTCTCCTCCCCCCCACAAGAGGGAGAGGGGAAGGGCTGCTTAGAGGGGGGGCTCCCCAGTTTCTTCTGCGCGCCCACCCCGCCAGCATCCCGACTCACCTGGAGCCCCCGGCGTCGGAGGATGTTGGGCTCGTCCATTGCGCTCCCTGCCTCCGCCAGTCGAGTAGGGTGTAAAGAGGTTCCCGGCACTTGGAGGGGAGGGGAGAAGTTGGGGGGGGGAGAAGGAGGCGGAGGGTCCTGAGGACCTGGCTGGCATTGGTTGCCCGGGAATCAGCTGATCCTTCCTTGCAGAAAGGGGGGGGGGCAGAGAGAGAGAGAGAGATTTTCCCAGATTCTGCAATAGCTCCAAGGGGGGGAAATGGCACGCGCTCAATTTTTTCACACAGACGCGGGATTTTTGCATGCGCGCAAATGGCCGGACACGCCTTTTGCGCGCATTCACACGGGCACCTTGCAGAAAGGGCGGAGGGCAGAGAGAGAGACTCCCAGATTCTGCAATAGCTCCATGGGGGGGAAATGACATGCGCTCTTTTTCCACAGACATGGGATTTTTATTTTTTTTTGCATGCACGCAAATGCCCCGGACACGCCTTTTGCGCGCATTCACACGGGCAACCTTGCAGAAAGGGCGGAGGGCAGAGAGAGAGACTCCCAGATTCTGCAATAGCTCCATGGGGGGAAATGACATGCGCTCTTTTTCCACAGACACGGGTTGTTTTTTTTTTGCATGCACGCAAATGCCCCAGACACGCCTTTTGCACGCATTCACACGAGCACAACCAGAACCGAAACAGGCACGTGCAAAAAAGAGAGGCTGAGGACTGGAAGCTCCTGATACGATTTGGCCTGCCTCTTAGTACGTGTCATAGGAACCAAACACCAAGGGGCAGAGGTCCCTTCGCCCCCCCCCCATATAATAAAAAAGGAGCCGCCCCCCCCGAGGGCACCGACATTCAAATGGTGCTCTGTGTCATGTGATTAAGTGAGGCGGGGCTTTTCTGCCCATCCACGCGCCCCTCCACCCAATATTTTACAGAGTTGGAAGGGGGCACGACGACCCCTGAGGGCCACTCAGTCCGAGCCCCTGCAAATGCAGGGACCTTTTGCCTAAGGCTGAACTCGAACCCAGCACCCTGTGAGTCCAATTAAAGAAGAATGAAATGGTTATTGGAGGAGGTAACAGGCATATGTTTGTAACAGGAGCAGGGGAACCTGATTTTTTTTTTTTTTTTAACAAAAAAGAAATTGTATTACATTTGGGCTGAATTGTAACACCAATAAAAATAACAGAGTCAAGAGTCCCTGCAAAAGACTCCTATGTAAATTTCGTTTTAAAATTTGTTATTTTTAAATAAAAAGTTTAAAGGAAGCAGCTTCCAGGAGCCGCAGGTGGGGGGCTGAGGGCAAGGTGGGTGGGGGGACGACTAAAGGTGGATAGGCTGCCCCCAGAAGGAGCAGAATGTGCCCCCCACCCCATAAATAGTAAATAATATTAATAGTTAACGCTGTTTTGTTTTTAACACTCGATTGGGAGCCGCCCAGAGTGGCTGGGGAAACTCAGCCAGATGGGCAGGGTACAAATAATAAATTATTATTATTATTATTAGGAGGTCCCAAGCGAGCCTCAAAGCAGGGGTCCTGGTCAAGGAAGGAGGGAGGGAGGGACCCCCCCCCCAGGCTTTAGGGGTGACATCAGACCTGGTGATAGGAGAAAAAGGCCTCTTTGATCCTCCCGGGGGGGGGGGCCAGCAACAGGACAAACAGAACAAAGAGTCCCAGTGATGCTCCAGCCCCCCCCCCGTTTTCCCTCCGCAGCTTGTGGGTGGGTGAGTCACCCGGTAGCGACATTGCCAGGCGGCACCCAGGGAAGCGGCCGATGGCTGAGGAAAACAGCCCCCAGAAGGAAGGAAGGAAGGAAGGGGACAGGGTGTCTCAGCAGAGAGTTGGCCCCCCCCCGCCTCCCCCCACTGGACCCCAACAAGGGGTGAGGGAGGCGGTGGGTGTCCCAGGAAGGGATGGGTGCTACCAAGCGGGCGAGGGCACCTCACGGCCTGGCTTTTGCTTGGTTCTTCATCTGCTCCTCCTCCTCCTTCGTCTTCATCTTCATCATCATCTTCTTCTGCATCATCATAGAATCCTAGAATCCTAGAGTTGGAAGAGACCCCAAGGGCCATCCAGTCCAACCCTCTGCCAAGCAGGAATTATTATTATTATTATTATTATTATTATTATTATTATTATTATCAGAATCATAGAATCCTAGAGTTGGAAGAGACCCCAAGGGCCATCCAGTCCAACCCCCTGCCAAGCAGGAATAATAATAATAATAATAATAATAATAATTATTATTAGAATCATAGAATCCTAGAGTTGGAAGAGTCCCCAAGGGCCATCCAGTCCAACCCCCTGCCAAGCAGGAAACCCCATCCAAGCATTCCTGACAGGTGGCTGTCAAGCCTCTGCTTCAAGACCTCCAAAGAAGGAGACTCCACCACACTCCTTGGCAGCAAATTCCACTGTCGAACAGCTCTTACTGTCAGGAAGTTCTTCCTAATGTTGAGGTGGAATCTTCTTTCTTGTAGTTTGAATCCATTGCTCCGTGTCCGCTTCTCTGGAGCAGCAGAAAACAACCTTTCTCCCTCCTCTATATGACATCCTTTTACAGTATATATTTGAACATGGCTATCATATCCCCCCTGAACCTTCTCTTCTCCAGGCTAAACATACCCAGCTCCCTAAGCTGTTCCTCAGAAGGCATCGTTTCCAAGCCTTTGACCATTTTGGTTGCCCTCCTCTGGACATGTTCATCTTCTTCTTCAATCTCTTGTAGCCAAGTAAGATAGTCTTCCATAAACACGGTTTTAACAGTGAGTCCGTAAGTGACTGTAGAGGCCAATTCTGGATCCACACATCCTAACCCAATTGGAGCCCTCGCAGGCCAGTGTTTCCCACTTGTCGGTGTTTAGACTACATTTTTAAAGATTTGCCTCAAGACAGTATTTAAACCAACCTTACTGTCTGCTTGTGAAACATGGACCACTTATAAACGCCATCTCCAACTCCTCGAAAGATTCAATCAACGGGGTCTCCGAAAAATTTTACACATCCCTTGGGAAGACAGGCGAACTAATTCCAGTGTACTAGAAGAAGCAAAGATCACCAGCGTTGAAGCGATGATTCTTCAACATCAACTTCGTTGGACTGGTCATGTTGTGCAGATGCCTGATGATCGTCTTCCAAAGCAGCTACTCTATTCCGAACTTAAAAATGGAAACGTAATGTTGGGGGTCAACAAAAGAGGTTCAAAGACTCTCTCAAGGCAAATCTTTAAAAATGTAGTATAAACACCAACAATTGGGAAACACTGGCCTATAAACGCTCCAGTTGGAGAACAGCTTTTCCCAAAGGTGTCATGGGCTTTGAAGACACTCGAACTCAGGACGCAAGGGAGAAACGTGCTAAGAGGAAGGCACGCTTGGCAAATCCACACCGGGATCAACTCCCGCCCAGAAACCTATGTCCCCACTGTGGAAGGATGTGTGGATCCAGAATTGGTCTCCACAGTCTCTTACGGACTCACTGCTAAAACCGTGTTCATGGAAGACAATCTTACTCGGCTACGAGGGATTGCCAAAGAAGAAGAAATTCAATAAATAATGATGATGATGGCGGGCGATTCGAACCCTGCTCTCCCAGATCCTCGTCTGGTGCTCTAACCACTGCACGGCACTGTCTCTGGGTCAGGGTTCAAAACTCCTCCCCCCCCCATTTTCAGGGAGACAGGAGGAGCCGTCGTCCGGAAGAAGCCGAGGCCTGGATGTGATGTAGATAACATTTCGAAGAGGGATGTGGTTTTTGCTCGGCAGAGTTTGGGCGTCCGGCTCGGAGGAAGTCTCTCTCTCGCATCGTACGAGAAGGTAGGAGTTGAGTCGATTCTTTTCCTGCGTTCGGTTCTTTGACTTTCTTGAAAGGCAGAGGTGCACCGGGGTGGGGGGTGGGGAGAACAGCTAGCCAGGTACCCTTCTCCCCCCCCCCCAAAGGGACACGACCCCTTTGCTTTTGTGGAAATCACGTTGCCTTTTTCCTTTAAAAAATAAATAAAAATAAATGCTTGGCATAAGTGGCTGTAAGCCCTAGTGGCTCATTCAAGCCTCAAGCTTCAGGAGCAGTCTATCCTTGAACTGCGGCACAGACCTAAAACCCAGGGGGCCCCAAGGACCCTCGCGAGAGCCACACTTTCTTGGGCTCCATGATCACTGCAGATGGTGACAGCAGTCACGAAATTAGAAGACGCCTGCTTCTTGGGAGAAAAGCAATGACAAACCTAGACAGCATCTTAAAAAGCAAAGACATCACCTTGCCAACAAAGGTCCGTATAGTTAAAGCTTTGGTTTTCCCAGTAGTGATGTACGGAAATGAGAGCTGGACCATAAAGAAGGCTGATCGCCGAAGAATGGATGCTTTTGAATTCTGGTGCTGGAGGAGACTCTTGAGAGTCCCATGGACTGCAAGAAGATCCAACCTCTCCATTCTGAAGGAAATCAGCCCTGAGTGCTCACTGGAAGGACAGATCCTGAAGTTGAGACTCCAGTACTTTGGCCACCTCATGAGAAGAGAAGACTCCCTGGAAAAGACCCTGATGTTGGGAAAGATGGAGGGCACAAGGAGAAGGGGACGACAGAGGATGAGATGGTGGGACAGTGTTCTCGAAAGCTACCAACATGAGTCTGACCAAACTGTGGGAGGCAGTGGAAGACAGGAGGGCCTGGCGTGCTCTGGTCCATGGGGTCATGAAGAGGCGGACACGACTAAACAACAACAACAACAACAGGCAGATAGATAGATAGATAGATAGATAGATAGATAGATAGATAGGCAGTGGAAGACAGGAGGGCCTGGCATGCTCTGGTCCATGGGGTCACGAAGAGGCGGACACGACTAAACAACAACAACAACAGGCAGATAGATAGATAGATAGATAGATAGATAGATAGATAGGCAGTGGAAGACAGGAGGGCCTGGCGTGCTCTGGTCCAGGGGGTCACCAAGAGTCGGACACGACTAAACAACAACAACAACAGGCAGATAGATAAGATGATAGATAGATAGATAGATAGGCAGCGGAAGACAGGAGTGCATGGTGTGCTCTGGTCCAGGGGGTCACGAAGAGTCGGACACGACTAAACGACTAAACAACAACAACAACAGGCAGATAGATAGATAGATAGATAGATAGATAGATAGATAGGCAGCGGAAGACAGGAGTGTCTGGCATGCTCTGGTGCAGGGGGTCACGAAGAGTTGGACATGACTAAACGACCTGGTCTTATACTCAGAAAAGTATGGTATAAATATATTTAAAAGCCAGGTTTCCCCTCTCCCCTCAAGCCTCCTCGAATGTAAACCACACCGGAGAGCTCTCTTTCATATTTTCATCTTTATTTTCCCTTGCTGCCCCACTTGTGGGTTTCCCAGAAGTACCTGGGCCGGCCCTTGCGGGAAGCTCTCATTTCTGCGCCGCCTCAAGGACTAGTTTTGCAGCGTTGGCTCAATCTGCGTGCCGGGGGGGGGGGGTTGGGGGTGGGAGGGAGAGAGGTGAGATCTGGAAAGGAAAGCGAAAGAGAGGACCTCCAAAAAGCAGGGCAAGGCGTCTCCATCCCTAAAGCGACTTTGCGTTGCCCTTGCAGGAGGTGCTGCGGATCAGAGCCCCGCACCCGTGTCGGCCCCCTGGAGAGATGGCACGCCCGAGCGCCCTTTGGAGAGGAAGGGGGGCCCCTGGGTCCCCGTGGCCGGTGGCTGTGGCCCTGTGGTTCGCCGTGGCGCAGGCGTCAGCCGGTAAGTTGGCATCCCTGCCCAGGAAGAACTGATAAGGTGCTTCCTGCCGCAGTTTCTATATCAGCGACGGAGATTGGGATCGACCGGTAGATCTCTGGCTGATTTGGTGGAGAGACGGAAATCAGGGTTCTTTCTCCGTTGTGGCAAAGGCGACTGCGAGATTTCCTCTCTCTGGAACTCTAGACTGAAATGTTGGAGGGGATGGGATAGGACGTCCCTATTTTTAGGGGAGAAACGTTGGAGGGGATACTAAGGGAAGATAGGCCAGGTTGGAAGACCGGGTCAGGTCCAGGGCAGAAGGCAAATTCCTGGGAATGCTCTCTATCCATTTCAGCACGCTGTTAATCTGTGGAACTCCCTTCCTCAGGAAGCAGCGATGGCCACCAGGATGGATGGCCTTGAAAGACAAATTCAGAGGAGGCTATGGATGTCTCGTAGCCCAGCTCTGGCTCTGCCTCCACAGTCGGAGGCAGAGATGCTTCTGAATTCTGCTTGCTGGAAAACACAGGAGGTCTATTGGGTTCGAATCCTGCTTGCTGGTTTCCCATTGAGGCGTCTGGCTGGCCTGATTCAGCTACAGGGCTCTTCCGGTGTTCTTATGGCCACGGTTTTTGAGAAGTTTGTGGGTTTTTAATTTTAATTTTTATTTTTAAAGCCCAATAAAATGACTTCCTCTTCGCTGGTATTTCACAAGCAGTGGCCAAACTTGAAAGCCTCGCTATCGCCTCGTCTCCTGTTCCTGCAGCTTAGTTAGATGAAATTCTACCTAAAAACAAACAAATGATCTGTCATTTTCAAATCTTTGGAGAAAAGGTCAGCCCGAAATAAATCGATTTTTGTCTAGGGAACTGTATAATGTATTATTGCCATATGCATAGCTTGCGCAGGAGAAACGGCGCTTGCGAATTTTCTAATTCGCAACAATTCGTACATTGTCCATCACTTCTTACTGCTTAGAATAAAAATCAAAGTTGCACCATAAAGTTCCCACATCCTGCGTCTTTTTCTGTAGACCAATATTTGGGTTCTTCTAGAACGTTCTCGGCCATCTTAGAAAGCTTTGGACAGCTCAAAAATTTCTAGACTGTTCCATCAAGTTTTTAAAAGTGTGAATACTTATGAGTAGAACTGTGAATCCAACTTTACATTTTGGGGTGACATTTTTGGGGGTGATGGATAAGAAATAGCTCATCCCTTTAGGATACAGGAAATTGTGTTTCTTTTTGGAGGGAAAAAGTCAAAAAGTTATAACCTGAATCCTCACACCTGCTGCGAAACTTGGATTAATTTGGTTATTCATTGTTGTTGTTGTTCAGTCGTTCAGTCGTGTCCGCCTCTTCGTGACCCCATGGACCAGAGCACGCCAGGCACGCCTATCCTTCACTGCCTCTCGCAGTTTGGCCAAACTCATGTTAGTAGCTTCGAGAACACTGTCCAACCATCTCATCCTCTGTCGTCCCCTTCTCCTTGTGCCCTCAATCTTTCCCAACATCAGGGTCTTTTCTAGGGAGTCTTCTCTTCTCATGAGGTGGCCAAAGTACTGGAGCCTTAACCTCAGGATCTGTCCTTCTAGTGAGCACTCAGGGCTGATTTCTTTAAGAATGGATAGGTTTGATCTTCTTGCAGTCCATGGGACTCTCAAGAGTCTCCTCCAGCACCATAATTCAAAAGCATCAATTCTTCGGCGATCAGCCTTCTTTGTGGTCCAGCTCTCACTTCCGTACATCACTACTGGGAAAACCAGAGCTTGAACTATACGGACCTTTGTTGGCAAGGTGATGTCTTTGCTTTTTAAGATGCTGTCTAGGTTTGTCATTGCTTTTCTCCCAAGAAGCAGGCGTCTTCTAATTTCGTGAGTGCTGTCACCATCTGCAGTGATCATGGAACCCATTAGGAAGCTGGAAATTTGGGGGAAATGACATTATTGAGATAATATATATACAGTATAGGAGTCACGAAAACTCGATAACCTATGAAAGCAGACGGCACAGTCGAGAATTGAAGGGAATTATGGCCTTTGAAGGAAATTAGTAATTAATTTCGTTACCATCACTATTGTTGTGATTGCATTTATGAATCACCTCCATAAAAACACCTCAAATTACTCATTTCGCCCGTAGACACGCCCACGATTCCGTTCATAAAAAAATCTGCCAAGAGCAATCTCATTCATGCAACCCGTTCTGCTTATTATTTCCCCAGCAGGATTTAAATGCCGACGGGTTGTTTAGGAAAAGGCGGTGGAACCGCTCAGCGGTTTGCAAAAATGCAACGTAAAACACGATCGATAAGAAACCGCTGGAATGGGATGGGATGGAATAGGACGTCCCTGTTTTCACGTGAGAAATGTGGATCTTTTTTGCTCTGCGCAGGTGACGAGAGAGCACCCCGAAATTTGAACTGCTTGAAGGCTTGCTGCTGCAAGGTTCCCCGGTGTCGCCCCAACTGCAGCTGGGAGGCTGGGAGCTTGCCGGGGACCAGATACACCCTCCATTTTTGGTGAGCAAAGGGGGCGCAAGGGGCAAGAAATCCAGGGGGAATTTGGGAGAAGGGCGAGTCTCAAATGATAAGAAGAAGAAGAAGAGTTTGGATTTGATATCCCGCTTTATCACTCCCCGAAGGAGTCACAAAGCGGCTCACATTCTCCTTTCCCTTCCTGCCCCACAACAAACACTCTGTGGGGTGAGTGGGGCTGAGAGACTTCAGAGAAGTGGGACTAGCCCAAGGTCACCCAGCAGCTGCATGTGGAGTGGGGAAGCGAACTTGGTTCACCGGATTATGAGTCTACTGCTCTTAACCACTACACCACACTGGCCATGATACAAGAGATCAAGGGTCCGGAAACCAAGCCTGATGAGGAACGGTTGAAGGAGCT